>JAWNPR010000039.1:14040000-14305000 GCA_035047405.1 Drosophila stalkeri
ATAGGGGAGGGAAGTGAAAGAGGCAAAGTTGGATAAAAGTTGGCAAGCGAGCGAAAAGGGATTTTCCTACAATTTGCCAAAGAAGCAAAGCGAAAGGATTTCTGGTCTTCCTGTGCTGCTTCTTTTGGTCTCCTTTCATTTTACTTTTTTCTCTCTCTCTTTTTTTTTTTTTTTGGAGCGTAAAGCCTATTATGTCAAACACAATAATCAACAATAAGAGGGGCGACAACAACAGCAACAACAACAACAACAACAACAACAATAGCAACGACAACAAGAATCATGACAATGACAACGGGGCGTATGAGCATTGGTTGCCTGACTATGCCGGGGTGAGGCACTGAAAATGACGTGGCTGCATATTCAAAAGGACACTCGCACTCATATGCCAAGCAGCAGCTGTGGGCCAGGGGGGGGGAGGGAGAGTACTGCGTAGAGGACTTGGTTAATGCGTTGGCATGTTGGCGCATGTTTGCCCTGCCACGGATCCCATTGGGAGTTGAAAGGCAGCTCAACTCGGCGGGCGGTCGCTGCAGCCAGAGTCGAGAGTACATTTCGCACTGCTGACTGCTGCCATGTACCCGTGCTGGAAAGCGAAGGGGGTTGGGGGTACGGTTCGGGGTCAGCGTAGCGGTTGGGTAAGTGCAAGTGTCATTGGCCTCAAAAGCCAAAGCAGCAGCAGCAGCAGCAGCAATGGCAACCACTGAGTGTCCAGCGGCTGGCGACGCAATGCATCAGCAGTTTAACTTGAAGTTTCTCTCCCTCTCTCTCTCCATCTCTCTCTCTCTCTCTGCATTATTGCATCAACTGCAACACAGTGCAACAGAGTAAATGCCAATAGAGCTTGCAACGTGTCCAGCTATTCACCACTCTTGCTCTAAGCCGCATTCCAAATGTCATCTATTTCACTGACAACTGGCATGCAGTGCAAACAGTTTCAAGTTTATTGAAAATAAACTATTTTTACGAGTTATGCAGTGGATGCATTTTTGCACCATCTCTAACATACTTTTGAGAAATCATTTTTGTAATTAAAAAATGTATTGAGCAATGGAAATATATATTATAATAAATATTTATAGATCATAAATAATTTTTAAAACTAAGAAAATCTACTAAGCCGAAAAATATTAAATACAATAAATAACAATATATAGTATATTACAAATAATTTGTTAAAAACGTATGGAGCAGTAGAATTTTATATTTTTAACAAATAATTTTGTGAATTAAAAAATTGTATTGAGCAGTAAAATATTATATATAATAAATAATTTTATAAATGAATTATGAGCAGTCGATAATTATTTATAATAAATAATTATATAAAATAAATGATTTCTTAAATTGAAATATGTATTGCACAGTAAAATGGAATATATATTTAAAAATAATTATATACATATAATAAATAATTTTTTAAATAACGAAAATTTAGCAGTATAATATTATTATCACAATAATTTCATTATGTTTTTCGTATTTTTCTTTTAATATCTTAAACTTATTTTTTATTGTTTTGATTTAATTTAAAATTAAAATTAATTATATATATATATATATATATATATATTATATATATATATATATATATATATAATATATATATATTATTATATTATAAGAGTTTTGTTCATTATATTTTAATATTTATTTTATAGAGAATTATAATTTTCATATTTTTCTACTCCGAATTATATAGTTGTTTGTATTCTTAAAAGGCTTTGATTTAATTGGAATAAGATTGTATCTTATGTCTTTATTAAAGCATAAGAGTTCGTCTAACAAAGAAGTTCCAAGTGCTCTATGAATATTTGAGGTCAGAAATTTATCATAAAATATTCTATAAAGAGATTTGTAAAAGTGGAATTGGGATTTTTAAAACTTATTTAAAGAGTATGATATATAATGTCAGGCTAGATAAATATTGCATTGATAATTAATTAATAGTAAACTTTAAAGTGTCCTATTTTGTTATTAAATCTAGATAATTTCCATATTATCTATCATTCAACATATCATATATGTATTCTCATCATCTTTTCATCATCTCTCTTTAAGCAACCCCATTGCTTGCAACATTTTCAAAGCCATGACATATTTTTGTCTACTTTTTTTTTTGTTTTTTAAATCGTGATAGCTGCTATTCCCCGAGTTTTAATGTTTTAGCAGTTGTTAGTCAGCTGAGATTAGATATCCCCGCGGCTGCTGTGCATTCAGTATGACCTAATTAATGGCACACACTCGTTTCTGCAGGGGATTACAGCGCAATACTCGTTCAAAGCCTGTACTACCAACGCTTAGGGGTTGAGCATGTGGAGCATGGGGTCTGGGCGGGTGGCTGTAGCAAAAGGGAAGCTGTGCAAAAAAAAAAAAAATCAACAGCAAAATATAGAGGTACAAGTGCCCAGCAGGCAACTGTTTGCTGTTGATGGTTGTCGAGTGCATGCAAATTGCCATCCAAAAGATGCTGAACATGTGCCCGTGTCCGTCCTGCATCTATAGCGTGCTTTAGCATGCTCCTTCCACTCTCTCTCTCTGTCTCACTCCCCCCAGTTGATTTGTATGCGCGCAGCGGTCGGGGCCAGCGCATTTTTTTTTTGTCCCAACTTCTCAGATGTTGTCCAAACGTTTTTGCCAAGTGGCAAACAGGACAGAAGCAGCTGCCATTTGGCATTAAAGGCGTGCCACCGACCACAGCGCGACCAAGCCATTTTCCTTTTTAGTCCCCCATTGGCTCCCCTCACCCTTAACTGCGCCAAGGTCGCGCCAGCCATTCACTTTGAGCTTTTGAATTCTCAAAAAGGCTACGAGCAAAAACTGACATCCATTTTGAGCATTCAGGTTGCATGTTTTGGCAGCCGCAGAAAAAGAAAAAGAAGAAGACGAAAAAAAAAAACGCTCAACTGGCAAAATTGCAATGCAGGCGCGAATTTTGCTTCAATTTGCATCGAGCTGATGACTTGGACGTGCTAAGCTTCGTTTACTTACAGATTAAAGTGTGCATCTGCCATCGTTGGTCGGTGTGCCAGGGCCGATTCAAGCATCCGTTTGGCCTCCTCATACCGTCCCTGGCTGCTCAAGACGCTGCCCAGATTTCCCAGTGCTGCAAAGAAGAATGTCGGAAACTAGTTCAAGTCAATGCAAACGAGAGTAGGAAGTGGAATAAATTTAATGGGAAATTATAACTGTATAAAATATAGAGGCCAATGCAGTTGTGAGCTTTTATTGGTATTTCAAAATTGTAGTGTAGCTTTAAGAAGCTTTAGAAAATTTGAAAAGCTTAGAATGTGAAATTTGAAGGATTTTAAATGTCCCAAATCTTTTTTGTTACATTAAATTACATTAAAATAAGTGGAAAACAATGTTTCAGCATGCCAAAATTTGCAATATTATTTTTTGAACATTTTTAAGTATTAAATTTAAAAAAAATTTTAAATACATTATTAATTTTATTATTATTAAATTAAATTATTTGTTAAATTTATTAATATAGATTCATTAATATTTCCGTTATACTTTAGATAACATTTTCAAATGCAATTTAATTTTTAAAAATAATTTTAAAATTCTAATATTATTAATTTATTAATTTAATTAAATTATTATTAATTTAAAGCTTTTAAATCAGATATACGTATGTAAGCAATTACTCTACAATTTCAATTAATTACTATTAAATTTAAAAAATCAATCGAATGATTTTAAATTATCTCTCATAATCTAGAAAAATTATTTATTTATTCTTAAGCCTTCAAATCTATACTATAATTTCTATCTTCTAAAATATAATTAAAGGAAACTTTAATCTATTCCTTCCCATACTTACCTTTAGGTGGATTAATGGTAACAGCGCTACGGAAGAGCTGTTCCTCGTTTTGCCAGTCGCGATTGCGTTGAATCGTGCGCAGACTAAAGGCACCCAGCAGCAGGCCAAGACAGCAGAGCAGCAACAGCCTCTGGACAGAGCCATGCAGACGTTGCCAGAGTCGACCAAAGCCCAGGCCCAGCAGCAGACAGTAACCAACGCTGGGCAGATAGAGTAAACGTTCGGCCAGCACGAAACCCACGTGGAAGAGCAAATTGCTGGCAGGCAGAAAGGGCAGCACCAAGAAGGCTATACAAATGACCAAGACAGACTCCGACGTGGATTTTGCTGCAGCAGAGGTGACTGAGGAGGAGCCAGAGCAAGAGGAAGACCAGCTGACTGAAGCTTTGTGCTGCGGCGATGATCGTTGCTGCTGCTGCTGCTGCTGTTTGAGCTGATGATGGCAGGCGCAGACGAGTCCATGCCAAGCCTGACAGCTGCTGCCGCCGAGACGCTGCAGCAGCGGCAGCGAAATGCTTGTGGCCACAGCTGCATAGTCCATGGAGCTGCTGGCAGTACAGCGCCAGCGAATGCCCTTGCAGGTCACGGTCAATAAGATGCCATAGAATACCAGGCTGAGCACATTGCGTGCATCCCAGAGCGTTCTAATGCGTGGTATGGCCTCCATGCCCCAATCGAAGCTCAAGTGTTGAGGCCACAGTAGCAGCTGAAAGTTAGCCACAGGCAGGTACAGGTAGCTGAGTGTGCGTGTCCACCAGCTGGGCTCGTGGGCTGTTGGATTGTCGGCGGCAGAGAATGCAGTTGAGGGGCGTGGCACAATGCTAAGGCGACAGTAGACAGCGCAGAGCAGAGCAGCGCTCAGAATGCTGAGTGAGCGGAGACGATGCTGTAATTGGAAGAGAAACAGAGAGATAGAACATGTTACATATCTGCATGTGTATGTACATATGTATAGGCAAAGGGAGAAGCATAAAAGCATAGTTCGCAAATAGCTGTTAACTGTTTACCGTTTCTCAATGTCTGTGCGTCTTTTACGCACACTCTGAGAACAAACTTTGAGAGCAAGCGATTGCATCGTTTCTTTACCGAGCTCCTTCGCGATCGTCTCGCTACCGTTTGTTTTTGCTTTGTTTCGTGCTTGTTGTTCCGCGAGCGTTCGTTTAATGCAAAAAGTCTATTGTTTGTATACATACATACATGCGAAGACTGTGCCAGCGTACCTGAATTGAGTGTGAGCGTGTGCATGTGAAGACCCGTTGCTTTGAGTTACTCTCTTACTTACTCTCATTGCGCGATTGTCAATCGTTGCTCTCTTCAAACGATGTTCGTTAAAGTCGCTCAACAGAAAACGAAACTAGTCGAAGTTTATAACTCAAAGTGGGAGGTCGTGTCATTTTTTTTCGGTTGATCTCGCGAGCAGAGCGTGAATAATCAAACCATTAGCTATTATTTGCAAGCTATGCTTCAAAGTAATTTAAAATATGCAATAACTATTTTTGTATAAATGCAATACTTATGTTGAAAATATATATTTTGGATTCGCAAAGGAAATTTACGAATATTATGGATGTTAGCTTAAGGTGATTAAGCAATAAAAATATTCATAATAGGAATTTTCGATAACTGAGCAATTTCTTAAATTAATGAAAATCCTTATGCCTCATACTTAATCTTCTAATTCCCAAATCTCAAGTGCGTTAGTTCACACTTGTGTTTCTGGATTAGGGTTCTGTCACACTCACCTTGTCATCTCCGGCATGCTTCACGCCCTGACCACGCAGCACGTCGCATAGTCCGCATAGCAACAGCATCGTAATGGCCGTCTCCTTGCAGAGCAGCGCTGCCAAAGCCAGCAGGAGTGTGAGCGCCAGCGAGTGCCAATCCCTGTGCAGCATGTGCCGGCGATAGACCAGGTAGGCGAACAGGCAACAAACTGTGGCACTTAAGTCCGCGCGGCCCACCACGCCGGCCACGGCCTCCGTGTGTACGGGATGGGCGGCAAATAGGAAGCCAGCGGCCCAGACGCCGGCACGTGTGGGCAACAGGGTGCGTGCCACGTGCACCACCAAGACGGTGGCCAGGCCGTGCAGTAGCAGGTTGATCAAATGGAACGGCCAGGCAGCGCCGCCGCCCAGCACGAAATTGAGACGAAAGCCCAGCACGCATAACGGACGCCAGGAGCCATGGGAGCCGCTGTCCGTCAGCGGTGTGCCCCAGTAATCATTCAGCAGCAGCTGAGCCAGCGGCCCGGCTCCAGTTACATCCGCATTGCCCAAGATGGCGCGCCTGCAAGCAAAGATAGAGATGGTGAGATGTAGCAATGGATAGCGTGAGTGTGAGTGAGATAGTATGTAGTCAGCTCACATTACCTGAACCGACAACAACCTGTGGCACACCTGTCCTATTAATTAAAATGATTAATTGCCCCAGTCAGTCCCATGGCACAAAACCCTGCGGCCAAACTTAACTCGTTCTGTCTCTCTCTCTCTCTCTCTTTATCTCTCTCACTCTGTCTCTTGACACCCACACGACTCGACTCGACTCGACTCGACTCGGCTTGGACTGTACTGGACTGGAGTTAGCTCGGATCGGATCGGGTTTCCTGCCACATGCAACTTGAGCTAGTCAAGCCAGCTGTAAAGGCTGTGTGCCTCTGCTTATTTTTATTGTCCTTTTGTTTTCTCTGCCCGGCATAAATATTGTTAAAGTGCCGAGCGACAGGACACCGCTCGCTGCTTTCTTCTGCCGCCTCCCTTTCCCTTTCGTGCCTTGATTAATTGCCGATTTGTTGGCGCACTTGGTGTCGTGCTCAGTGTTATTATTCTTGTTGTTGTTGTTGTTGTTCTACTATAAATACACACACACACATACACACACACACCTACTCATCGGCACACTCTATTGTCACTGGCAAAGTCAACGGCTCTTTGGTAATTGCCTCACCGTTGTAGCTTTGCTTGTTATTCTAATCGATTTCCAGTCTGCCCTAGCCCGGTCCCATTCCCAGTTCCCATCCAGTCCCCCATCCAGTCCCAGTCCCAGTCCAGTCTCAGCCAAGGCCTAGGACCTTTTGCTGTCGTTGTTCTCGATGTTGTTTGGTTGTTATTGTTGCACAGTTTGAAATTTATAGTAGGTTTGCAATAATACCTTAGCTATTTTATGCATAATTAGTTTTCAACGTTCTCCAGCAAATGCTATTAATTAACTTTCCCTCACAGAGTCAACGCTTCACTGAGCTTAAATGGCACAAGCCAAACAAAAATAAATATTCGATAATAATGGAAAAAAAATTGTGTAACAGGTATTTAAGAGAAGTTATATAAAATGAAAATTTGTTTTGTTATATTTTGAGAGACGTGTATTGATGAAGTAGGAAAAGGCTTTCATAATCTAATATAATTCATATTGATTGGCATGTTGAAGAGTTGTTTAAGGTTTAAGGAATTACAGAACTTTGGCTTAATATGCTAACAATTTCCATTGGCTTGCAGACTTCTACATAGACACAAAAGAACTTAAGCTACGAATTAACTTAATGTTAAAGAACATTATCAGACTATGCTAAGAAGCATTAACACAACTACCATGTTTAAGTAATACAATATAATAATAATTCAGAACCTTTTAACAGTGCACAGCTACAAAATATCTTTAACATTTTCAAAATGAGACTTAACATAACAAGGAATAATATTAACAGGTTATGTAAAGAAATTTTAATATGAAAATCTCTTTAATATCTTTAACAGTTGATTTTAACATAGCAAGTGATAGCATGATTATGTAAACAAATTTAAACATTAATACAAAAGATCTTTAACATAAAAACCTTTTATTAGGAGCCAAGATTTGGTTAGTACAGAAAATGAAATTAAAATGTAAGCAAAAACAGACTTTGATATGAAATTTCTTCTGATATTATTTGAAGGCTATAAACATGCAATATCCTTTATCTAATCTAGCTCTTTCTTTATACAAATGCGTATTAACCAGTGTAAATAAAGAGCTAGATAATATGAATGGTTTGGAATTTATGAAACTTCAAAATAATATCAGAATTAACTATATTTTCTTAAATATGTTATTTTTGAAAAATATTTAGATGATTTCTTTTTTATATTTTGAAATTTTTTATAGATTCCGAGATTTCGAACATTATTAAATTACTTAGTTATAGAATTAATTTTATTTTAAGTTGCCAAATCTAAAGCAATTAATTTTATAATTAATATAAAGCCTCCTTAAATATTCATTTTTTATTGAACAAAAATAAAAATTTCTGCTAAAGCCAAAAAGTTACTGTTCTGTTTTTTAATCATCTAAGTACATATATGAATATATCAATATATATACATAAACATACATATATATATTCCACCTTTCCACACATTAAATAAACTTTTACTTTAGCAACTAACATAAGCTTTAAAGTATGCGAAAAAAAATAAAATCATTTACAAAAACTAAAAATTTTCGTTTTTTCGGCCTAATATGCCGAAAAGTTTTGTTTTAAAGCTTTAAACTCGGCTATTCATTCATAGATAACTGACATGCACAGACACCCACATTGGCCCGAAAGTAATTTGTGTTTACTTTGGTCTTAACTGGCCCGCGGGCCGTAGTTTTAGGTTTCTGGCATTCAAGCTCAAAAGTTAACACAAGCATTTTGTTCTATTTTTTGATTTTGGCCCTGCTGGAGGCCATAGTTGAAGGGATGAATCCGTTTTCAAACCATATATGAAACATAAATAAATAATGGATAGGTAAAAATAATAAAAGCACTTTCATATGCGAAAAACCCAAATATTTTTGTAATTTCTAAAGCAATTCAGGAGAGTGAACGAGAGGGAAATAAATGTGGGGAAAAAGATGAAAATGCATTTTTCAATTTTAATACGAATATTTTATTTAGCAGCTGCCCGGAAATACTATATATACACAAATTGTGAATGGCTCTCAATTCTTTATTGTCTGTGTGTGTGTGTTGCATGCAACACTTCATATGCTTGAATGGTGGCATAAAAGCGGGTGTATGGCATATGCCACAAATTGGGTTTGCAAATTCGCTGGCGAGACGTGCATAAGTTATTGGTGGGGCAGCAGCACCAGCACCACCAACAGCACCACCAACAGCAGTCATTGCTTTGGTACACTCATCTATACTTCAATTTCAATTGGCATTTTCTTCTGCGCAAAGCAGCCACAAAAATGTGAAGAGAGAGAGAGAGAGAGAGATGGAGAGAGGGAGAAAGAAAAAGCAAACAAATTCTTATCGGAAGCACACAAAGCTCAAGAAAAACTGAACTGGAGTATGAAGTCTCTCTCCCTCACTCTCCCTCCCTCTCTCTCTCTCTCTCTCTCTCTCTCCGTGTGTGCTTCGGCTGCAGTTTCAATTTTTGCATTTGCGCTGCTTTCACTATGGCAACGCACAACAAAAATTTTGCAACGCCTCATTTGCAAGGATCTCAAGCAGCAGGAGCCAAACGATGGCAAATATTGAAAAGCATTTTCGGGCTGCATACCTTCGAACAGCAACAAGGGCATTGTATGCCAAGCTCTCTGTGTTGCCTTTCGGCTTAATTTTTGCCCAATCAAATGGGAGGTGGTGGAGTGGAGTGGAGTTGGTGGTGGCTATATGCCGGTGCCTTGGCGATGCCGAAACTTGTCGCCCAACGTCAGCGTCAACATTATCGTCTCATCAGCAGAATATCCGCAGTGCCTTTTTTGTGCTTTATCATCGTAACTAGTGAATGAATAGCAGCAATACGCTCGCTGAGCAGGTGGGGCAGTGACATGGGGGGGGGGGGTGGGGGGCACAACAGAACGAAAACATCAACACCAACAGCCGCGCTGGCAGACTTGTTTGGTGGGGCACTTTGTCAGCAACAGCAGCAGCAGCAGCAGAGGCAGCAACAAAAATGCCAAGATTCAAGCAGCTTACAAGTGTGGCATGTAGTAGCTGCCGTTATCGTTCGCTTTTCACTCGCACTCGAGAGCCAGGCAGGCGACGAGCACGGTAGCCAGGAGACGGGAGCTGCCTTGCCATGGCACGAGCCGTAGCCAGAGGCACCAGGCATTAAGGATGATACAGTGGAAGCGAGTGGAGTGGGCAAAAAAATATAAAAAAAAATTGTATGATGAGTGCATGGAATAGATAAGCTGTTTATTGAAATGATTTTCAAATATACTCAAGGAATTTTGGAATTTTTAATCATAAATAAATATTTATAAATTTTTCTTTATTTAATTTACGATGTTTACCAAATTTATTTATAATATATAAATTAATTAAATAAATATATTATATGCATATATTCAGAAATTTAAAAATTATACATTTTAAATAATAATATATTAGTATTAAAATTGCTTATTGTTTATAGATATACGATAGATTGCAAAGACAAAACATTAATAGTATTACAATAAAATAATAATAATAATAGATATACATACATATATACATATAATATATTTGAATTGTAAACAACATTAGGTTTAACTAATTTTAAATTAAAAATAAGAATAATTAATTCGTATTTATTAATTTATCTTATTTTATTTTATTAGGGTTAACTAAATTAAAAATAAAAATAAAAATAATTAATTCGTATTTATTAATTATATTGTATTTATTTTGGGTTAACTAAATAAAAAATAAAAAAAAATAATTAATTTGTATTTATTTATTGAATTTATTTTATTTATTTTTACATTAAAATATACGTAAAATAATATATTAAAAGTTGAAAATAAAAATTCAGTTAAACATAAAATGCATAATTATATATAATAAAGTATATATAATATAGAATAAAACATAATTTTAATTTTTATTAAATTAAGCGAAAATTGAAAATCTTAATGTTGTTTAAAATTTGCAAATTCTATAATTAATTTACATATAAATAAGTAAAATTTAATAATATTTTCTGACATCAAATACAACATTCACTCCACTGTATTCTGGCACACCTTTACTCACACACACATGCACACTCATACTCACACATTCTCTCACACACACATGCGCACGCACTCACAGGACTGTGGTTGGCTTTTGTCGAAGACAATATATCATAGCATCAGCAGAGAGGACACCCAATGCAAACGTAGCACACTGAGGCACAGCCTCTCCGTTCGCATGCCAGCAAGCCAGCAAAGCAACTTCACTGGGCCCCTCTGTCTCTCTGTCTCCACCTGCGTTGTCGCCCCTCACCTGACACGCTGGCGTTATGGCTACCCGCAAACACTTGTATGTTTTGTGGAGCTGCTGCTGCTGTTGCTGTTGCTGCTGCTTATGTAAAGTGAAAATTTTCGATTTTCTATAAAAAAAAAAATAAGAGGAAGACAGAGAAGAAACGAGCAGAAAATGCCGTTGCTACCAGCCGTGCCCACTCTATCGCTATCGAAGTGCGCTTGGAGCCTAACGGGCGTATGGCCATCAAAAAATTACGTATACGTAACGTAGTGTTTCATACTCTATTGTTGTTGTTGTTGCTTTTGTTGTCTGTTGTCGCTGTCCTTTTAATACGGCACATAAATTATTGTAAGACTGCAGATTGGCTCTTTGGCAACATTTTGTAGCTGTGCTGCTGTTGCTGCTATTGTTGTTGGTTATTTCTATCTTTTTCTGCAATTTTTTTTTTTTTTATTTTGAGCAGCAAATATATCAAGCTGTGAGGTGTGAAACGTTTGACCATAGGCAAAGCTTTTCAAATTCTGCCCTGGCAAGCTCTTTAAAATCAAGTGAGAATTTCTGTGGCAAAATGATAAATGATAAACCTGTTGGGTCACAGAATATGATTATAAGCACAACTTGCAAAGGCATCAGAATTAAGTTGGCTTTGGATGTTTTATTGTAAATGAAAAATATATAATATAAATTAAAACAAGAATATGTATGGAACAATAAATGCTGAAGATTATTAGATTATTATATGCGAAACTAAATATTGATTTATTATTTATTAACGATGTTAATAAAAAATCTTAAATTTATTATTATATAATTTTTTAATTTATTTTATTTTTTAATTTATTGTTTAAGTCTATATATTTTATTTATATTTATATTTATATTTTATTTAAATTTATTTTTTTTATTATTAATTATTAAAATATTTAATCATGATATTCAAATGCAAAGCGTTAGAGAAATATCTGTCACTGGAATTAATTTAAAGATTTTCATATAATTCATATATGCATACGAAAATAAAAGTATATATATATAAAAAAAAAGTTAAAATTTCTCTTTCAATTAGTTCTTAAATAGCGGATACAGGCATAGAAGTCTATGCTGAGCTGAGCAGAACTCTAAAGAGCGACGGCTTTTATTGAAATATTTTATCTAATGGGAATATTATTCTCTCAAATAAATTTTATTTATTTCAATATTTCCCTGGAGCATATGTGTTTTTCATCTGCCTTTATATTCGAATGTTTTGTTTGTTGAGAATGGTCATACTAAATATGCTCCACTTAATGTTTCCCCAAGAGAATGAGCTGTTCGTCAATAGCATGCTCACACACTTACACAGTTACCATTGAAAGTCTTCTTATATTAGTTTGATACAAAGCAAACTAAAATTATTTGCTTGCCTTGCCCTTTCATATATCAAATATCTCAACTTATCTCATTAGTGTTACATAAAGATCTTTACTTCAATTGCCGCACACAAAAAACACTTAATATTATGCATTTATTATCGGTGTGTTTGTAAACTTCGTAATATAACTTGTTTTATTTTGTGATTTGTATCCGAAATATATCATGCGAAACTTTTTAAAAACTCATATCTCTGCAACTATTGTACAACAGGAATACATATTATACTCACACTCATGTCTATGGCAAAACGACGAACGAAACGAAACATGAAACAATTCACAGCACACGTGAAAAATGTTTATATATCGCTCTGCCACAACCACGCACCCACCGAAATGCCCCTCCTTCTATCCTGATGCCAGTGGGTAAGCATTGGCCATTGCTCTTTTTCCAGTTGATAGGAAACAAATTGAAGGGAATGCTGCCATTTAATAAATCATGTTTTGTTTGGCTTGGCTTGACAATAATAACTTGTGCTCATGTGGCAACTGTGGCCATGTTGTATATGTGTGTGTGTGAGTGTGTGACCACAACAACAACAACAACAACCAGAAGGGCAACAGCAACAACAATAGCTGAAGCTGCATAGGTAGGCAATGCCTGCGTTGGTGTTGGCAGCTGCGTGAAACTGACCACAGAGCATCCGCTGTTCTGGCAAAAAAAAAAAAAACAACAACATCAACTCGCCAAGAACTTTTTGTCCCCAAAAGGGAAGCCTTGTTCAACTAGGCTAGGCTGAGGAGGCTGGGGCTGGGGTAGCGCCGTGGCGGACTAAGGTGGCACTGAGTTACATAAGTTGCGTTTATTATTTGAGTGTGTCTGTAAGTTTTGTGCTTGTTTTCCCCCAAAAACCAAAAAAAAAAAAAAACAAACAATAAAGGACGATAGTAAGTAGAGTATAAGCTAGAAGATATTTTAGAATGAAATTGTTGAGACAAAAATGTATAATAAATTTAAAATTTTATAACATTTTAATAAACATTATTGTACAAACACTTTTTATTGTGAAAATTATATAAGTATATATTAAAACGAAATATATAATGTATATTTTGTACATTATATATCTCGTTTTAATATAAATATATTTTTACACAAAAAAATTTTTGTTCAATAATGTTTATTATAATGTTATATTATTTATATGTACTACACATGAAATAGATAAATAAAATAAATAAAATAATTTTTAAAATAATACAAAAATGTAAAGTACATACATATATGCATATAAAAAAATAAAATTATGTATATATTTTTTTATATTTATATATATTTATATATAAATATACAAATATATATATTTATATATAAATATACAAAAATATATAATTAAATAAAATAAATAAAATAGTTACATATATATGATAAAGTAAAATATATAATTAAAAAAAAACATTTTTAAAACAGTATAAAACATACATAAAAAAATTAAATTATGTATTTTTTTATATTAAAAAAAATTTATTTTGATGTATATATATTTTTAAATAACAATATATAATCTTTTTTTTCATATTTATATATTTTGTCTTTTTTTTTTTTTAATTTGTATAATAATTAATAAATTTTCTTAAATCACACCAGAGCTTAGAATACAAAAGAATTTAACATTTTGCTCTTAATAAATATATGTTATAAAATAAAGAGACCAAAATTATTTTCTTTCATTTAAAGGTATTGAGAGAGAAATAGAAATAGATGAAAATATTATTAACAAAAATGATGAAGATAAAATTTTCGATAGCCTATATTCTTACACTCATTGCTTACACTTAACATCTAGAGCTATAAACACCCCACTTAAGTGCCCTTTTACAGGGTATATAAACAGGAGCAACTGCACAAAATAACGAGCTACAACTGAAGCTTTTGGCTGAGCACTTTGTGCATAACTTCCCATTTATGTTGCTGCTGCTGCTGTTGCTCGCCTACCCCCTTCTCATAGAACCATTCCTCCCACTAGAGAGTCCAGCTTACCCCAAACCAAAAAAAAACTAACTGTACACCAAGTCCAATTGTTTGCTCGTTTTTGTAGTTGTGTCGTCATTTGGCGTCCAGAAACGCAGCGGTTGACTTCGTCTATGGCAAAGGGGCTGGGAAAATGGAAATGGAACTCGGCATGGGAATGGGCATGAGCTAAGGAATAGCTAGGTGGAAAGAGCTCTTCCTGTCCGGCTGTCCGAGTTGTGGCTGCCGCCTGACTGTTGCTGCTGCTGTTGCTCCAAGTGCTGCTCCTCGGGGGAAATTCCTGTCCATTGTACATGACTTTTGATATTTATGGGTAATTTCGTTTGCGTTCAGGTTCAGTTTTTGGGGAGGGGAGTTGGGGGCAGCAGCAACAGCAGCATTTCAATGCTAGGTGAGCTCTGAATGAGCCTAAGAAGAACAAGTTCAGACCAATTTTGTGCAGTGGCTGCCCAGCAAAAGGACAACATAAATCAACAGTTTTTGTTTTTTAATTTGCTAGCCAGCAGCCAGCGTCTGATTTTGACAATACAACCAAATAATATATACTCTCTCTCTCTCTCTCTCTCTCTCTCTTTATATATATATATATATATTTGTGTGTGTATATATATACAGCGATAAGCTGGCAGTTCGTTGCCAGTTTTACAATTAGGTAACCCGTAAAATTTATTATAGTGATTTTTATCAAAACGCAATGCGCGGCACTTGGCGGCCCAATTAATCATAAAAAAGTTCTCGCCACCATCGAACCACCTCAGTCACCCGAACCACCCGAACCACCCAACCACCCGAGCACCCACTTAGCCACACAGTCATTCAGGCGCGTAGCCGTCGACAAAGTGTCGCCCCGAGCAGCGAGCAGACGGAGATCTAGAGAGACAGGAGACTGGCTTCTCGCAGCAGCTCTCGGAGTCCCATTTACCTTCGTCAACTTGCTGACATATGGAATTTTTAATTCGGTTAAATTTCTCTCACCTGTCATCGTAGACAAATCCGGCGTTTAATGTGTTTAAGTATAGAACAAAAGCGACCGTCGCACAGCCAACGAATCCAGCATAGTCCAGGGCCAGCATTCTGCAAGGAGAACGAAACAAAGCAATAACAGAACAGACAGTCAGACAAATGAAGAAAATGTCCACAAATATTAAAGTTGAGTGTCATAAAAAATATGCTCAAATTAATTCTCAAAGGCTCCACAACAAAGCACATAATCCCGATCTTCCCCAACCAAAAAGGCAACAGCAGAGGCAAACGCAAAGCTTTTTATGCTCATCTGTAATTTTTACTTTGGGCTCCTTTTTTATTTCGGTTTCAAATTTTTTTTTTTTTGTTCTGTTTTGTGTTGGTTTATTTTCTAAAATACTGCAGTTATATAAAAAAAAAAAACAAAGGTAAAAAAGGTGAAGCAAAAACGTTTCTACTTTGTCATCACAAAAACCAGCTCTGTACCTAAAATAGTTTTTATGCCAGGGTCTAAATCTAATTTTCTCTTGATATTTAAAATGCGTCAGATTTATTGTGTTGAATTAACATATAACATTTCAGCATTTGAGTGTTTATTTATTTATTTTTAGTTAAATTATAATTGTTGATTTTCAAATTAATTTTTCTATTAATTTTTAAAATTTTTATTTTATTTTTATTATAAGTCATAAAAAAATATATAGATATATTTGTTAAAAAATTTCTGTAATTTATTTTTATTGCTTTAAATTTTATTTTTATTTAAGTTGATTAAAAAAAAATTATATAGATATATTTATTATTTTTGCAATTATTTAAACGTTTTTTTTTTCTCTTTTTATTTAATTTGACAAAAATATATATAGATATATTTGGTTAATAAATTTCTACAATTAATTTTTATATAAATTTGTTTTTATTTTAGTTGATACAAATGTATATAGATATATTTGTTATAATCGTTTATATCTGATTTATTATTCTTTCGAATTTGCTATTTCTAATTTATTTTTTATTAGTACTAAAGTTATTAATTTTTTGAATAAACTTTTCTATATTTCTTATTAGCAAAAATGTGAAAAAATAAAAATTTGTTGTGCATTTTGAATAGATCTAGCATTTGTTGACAATAGTTTGCTTTATCCCATATTTTTCTGTTTTCATAGAAGTCAAGGTTTGACTTATAAACTTTAAATCAAAGCTTTATTTTTAAAAATGATTATTTTACAACAAATATCTATAGTTGAAACATATTTTCATATTCATCTGCTGAGACGTTTAGTAAAATGCAGCTATAAATTTTATTAACATGATATATCAAAAGCCCAAATATATATATATATATTAATTTCCAGTATAAAAGCAAGCTAAAAATAAATATGAGATGCATAATTTAAATCTGAACTATAAACCGTATCAAAATATCTTCCATGCAACTCAGCTTTTTGTATATAGTTTACCTTTTAAATTCCTCATTTACACAACTTTAATGCTGGAGCTTTAGAAGTTAACAGCATTCCAATTTACTTTGAGCTTAATCAATCGCCTTATCAATCGCCTCCTCATTCACTTTGCCCATTCAAACATATATCGATGGTTAACTAAAATATTTTCCCCATTATTGTCGCCATAATGGCTGCAAATCGGCAAACAAAACGCTTTGAATGCAAACAAATCCGTGATGCACGTTGATAACGATTATGGCTTGTATGTAATGTAATTGATGCGAATATGCGGATATGGCTGGAACCTGAACACACTCGGACACAGCTTACAGGAACTGCTGTACTGCTGAGCTGGTGAGCTGCTGGTGAATTGCTGAACTGCTGAACTGTTGAACTGTTGTCATTGCCATCGTCATCGTCATCGTCATCATACTCAGTGCACATAATGCGCTGTTCTCTCGTACCTCATGGCATTCTTCGTTTTATATTAGCCGCAGACATGTTGTGTGTTGTATGCATAGCACTCTATCCCACTCTCCCTCCCCTTCTCTCTCTCTCTCTCTCTTTCACTCTTTTGCTCTATAGCTCTTTCCCTTTTACCCTGCCTCACTCTGTGACGGAAATTAAACGTTACGAGTACATTTGGCATCGTCTGGCCCGGGCTTTTGGATTTTGTATACAACTGTGTGCAGCATCGAGAAATGCCACTTGAAATGCAATCCGCTGCCCGGTTCCGCATCACTTGCTGAACACCATTGTTGCTCTCGCTGTTGTTGTTGTTGTTGTTGTTGTTGTAGTTGTAGTTGTCATCATCACCATCAAGCGCCATTACAAGTAATGAGTGCGGTAGGCATTCTCTCTCTCCTCTCTCTCTCTCTCGCTCTCTCTCCCTCTCTGTTATTGTAGTTAGCTGGTCCAGCGTTCGTCTCGGTCATTGCATGAAAATTGTTATCTCGCACAATGCAGACGATTTCCGTGAGGCATTTTCTCATGTACATTTTCTCATATATGTATGTATATCCCAAAAACGACACGAAATGTCGCTCTGTATGACAACAGAAATTAAGTAGCACCGTTTGCAAATTTTACTATCATTCCGTTTGTCTTTGGCGCTGCTGAAGAGGTGGCCAAGACTCTTGCTCATTATTTATATCTATACATATTTTTTGTTTCTTAATTATTTTGATCGTTTCAAATTTCCCATTAGTTTGCTATTATCTTAAATAATAATCATATACGTAATAATATTCTCTGTGATTTGTTTTTACCACTATTTCAATAAACATAATAATAAACGGATTTCTGGGCAAATTAGCTAACATTCAATACTCGCTCTATGCTGTTGCCACATTATGTCAGCACTTCAGGCGCTACTCTCTCTCTCTCTCACACACATCCACACACTCACACATACTTATACACACATTCATACGATGCCAACACTCAAGCTCCGCCTATTCAAATAGATTGTATATCGTTTCGCTTTCACTGCCCTTCGTCTAATATCTCTAGCTGAAATGATGCTGCTAATGAGTTCTAATAATGATAATATTGCGCTACCATATACATAAGTATAAATATAGGCTATGTGCATATAAATGTGTGTATGGGTGTGTATGAGTCTGTGCGTGTGTGTGTGTGTGCATGTATCTGGGGAGACATAAATAGAAATTATTTTGGGTGCAGGCTGATTTGCAATATCTGTTAATAGTTTCTGCTGTGTGTGCCGCTTGGAATGTTAACAAACTGGGCATTATGTGAAATGTAGTAAGCATTTATATGCGTTTTCTATATTAATATTAAATTCGAACTAGTGTGGGACTAATTATGCATAATTAGGATTTTCTAAGCAAAATATTTAATATTATTTCTTTTTACATGGAAATGCAGGCGCAATGTATATAATACTTTGAAATTATTAAATTGATTTTGAAAAATTATTTTTATTAAATGACAAAGCATATTTAATATCTCAGCAAGTATATGTTAATAATAAGTTATTTAAGAGTAGAAATATAGTCATAGAAAATAAAATCATTTTAGCTGAACATAAATCAAATATTCAAACTCTTGTAATATTATTATCATTATTATTATTATTTTTATTATTGTTATTTTTTTTTAGGAAAAATTACATTTGTTAATGAATCATTTTTCCCTTTTTCAGTTTTAATTTTCTTTAAAATTTCATAAATAAAACTAAAAAACAAAATATGCCCCTATAAAATAATTTAACAAAATTAATAAATCTTAAGTACAAATATTTTTGTAATATCTTTTATGTATTTGTATCTTTATTTTATATGCATTTATGTTAATTTTTATATTATAAATATTCATTTATATTTTTATTTCATTTTGAAATAAAATTATATAATTAAATTATTTCTAAAAATAAGAAACTTGAAATTAAAATGTAAGTTTAATTTCTTCCCCTTTTAAAAATATTTATATATTATATACAATTATTTTAATTTTTATTTCATAAATTTCATTTATAAATTTATTTCATTTTGAAACTGCTTACATAATTAAATTATTTCTAAAAATAAAAAAAAATGAAAATAAATTCCAAGTAATAAAACAAAATTTAAGTTTAATTCCTTATATTTTTAACAAATTTAAATTTAATTTGCTTAAATTTCCTATCCGATACAAAATTAATCCAATAAGTTTTATCAGCTCATGCATATATACATATCTAAAAATTGTAATCGCAAACATAAGTCGGCAAATGCTTAAAATTGTAGAAACCCTTTCTATAAATAATAAAATTTAACTCCATTTATGCAAATCTCGCATAAATTATGTTTAGCCTTTCGGTGTGCTGAAATATGCGCATTTCAAATAGATTCGACTCGTGGGAATTGCTGCCGACTTTAAAGTCGCACTTAAAGCTCAAGTTTGGCATTTCATATTGATTTTTCTTTATTGCAAGAGAGTGTGACAGATGGCAGCTTAAATTACCTGCTGTTGCTACAGCTTGACTGGATGTCTTACGGAATTTGAGCAATTATATTGCACGAGACGCAATAATAATAAAGTAGATATACAGATATATATGTATGTGTATGTATATATATATATATATATATATATGTATATATAAAATGTACATCAAATGACGTCTCTGAGGCAGTTTGATTGAGACGTCTGAGACCTTGAGACTTGACAGCGCGCTGTGAATTACTTTGCTAATTTTGTCAGAGCCAGACATAAAAGGACGCTGACACAGATAGACGATGACATGAGCAGAGTATCTGACTGTGTGTATGGGTGTGTGTGTGTGTGTGAGGGGGTCGTTGATCATGTGTGTATGTAATGTATATAGATTGTCGATACTCATGAGTATGTTTGCATACGGTTCAAAAGTCAAAGTGCAATTAGCGCAGCGCTTCATGTTTGGCTTTTTTTTTTTTTTTTTTTTTTTGTATCACTGCAAATATTTGCTTTCAATTTCGTATGCAAATGTCGCCTCGGCCTCGACGCCATTAATCACAGCCACCCACAGTCGGGCTATGTTGGCTGGCCTTGTCTTATCCTCAGCGTAGCGAAGGCGGATGACAGAAAAAATAATTACGTTGTCATGTTTACGGCGCACTGAAATTAGCTGAAAGTATCTGAATGTGCCCATCTTTGATGTTGATAGCGCAGCACTCGCGCCATTACAATTTATAACATAAAAAAAAAATAAATATATATATATATATATATTGTTTATATAAATTTATATATTTATATGAGATGCTTGAAAGTGGTCTGAGAGGACTCTCGACTTCTTTTGGCATTTGGTGACTTGTGTGTGACTTTTGTTTTATGAAATCAGCTAAAGAGCATGTTGACCTTATTTCGTGGCGCCCAGCGGAAATTGTCGCATACAGCACGGCTGGCAGTGCGCTCGCACAGCACACCTTAAACCGGAAGCGGAAACATTATTCCCAAAATGTCAAAAAACATAACAAAAACCCATTAGACACAATTCTGTTTTCTGGGTCAGCACAAAAAGCAGCAGCAGGCAGCTTCAACTCCCAAAAGTGAAAACACACATAAAAACACGCCAAACAGAAGCGTAGTGAACGTAGCGAAGAGCGGAAGGCAGCACAAGGAACGAGGCGAACGTAAAGCTAAAACAAAACGACGTGGGTGGCCCTTGTTGTTGGGGACACCAAAACAGCGAATAGACTCCAAACTTGAACTGAACCAAGCTGAACCTGGGCCTCTCAACCAGCCAACACACTAAACTGCTGCACTGCTGACCAGTCACGGTTGCCGTAATGCGAGCCAGTGGAGCGGTCGGGTGTGTAGGAGGGCGGGTACGGCTGGAACGATTGCGGAAATCAAGTTGTGTCAACAGCTTAAAAGCCAAAATGTAATAAGCCAGGGAAATGTAATGTAATAAAATATCAAATATAAAATGGAGCCGGGGCTGGCATGGCTGGGAGAGCAGTTGTTGCCATTAAAGTTTTTGTTGCTTTGAAATTGGAAACAGAGGGCAGTCGACGGCATAAACAATTAAGTGGAAAAGTGGTAAGGGTAAAAGCACAAGATACCCTCTAAATAGGTTTAAAGAAGAATTCTTAATGATTGAAGATTGTTAATGAGTTTGAAAGTGGAAAGTAATCGATTTTAATGAAAGTGATCGATATATTTTACTATCGATCATGGAGATGAAAACGAATCAAGAAAGATAATGTAGCATAAAGCAATTCTGAAGGTCTTTAGAAATATATTTTTGGAAAAAAAAAAATGATGAAATTATTGTGGCTTGTTTGAATTAAGCACTTATTTAGTTTATTTATTAAATCTATTTAAAGTATAAATAATAAATATATATGAATAATTTATTATCGCTAACGATAATTGTAAAACTGTTTAGCCTTTGACACATAAAATGAATATAATAAATATATACATATAATTTTGTGAATAAGTAAAAAATAAAATAATAATAATAAAAAATATTTTTTTTTTTTGTGAATTATTAAAAAAATAAAGGTTTGTGTATAAGTAAAAAAAATATTTGTATATATATTATTTTTAATTTTTTTTTTGTTTTGTGAATAAGAAAAAAATATATTTTAAGTAAGCTAATGAATAAATAAACTAATTGTAAATATATTTATCGACATATTTACAGATATAAATGATAAATATATACCCAAAAATAATCGGCTTACTTAATTACATAAATACATAAATACATAAATGCATTAATGATTTTTAGATTCGGTTATATGAGACCTATAGGCATACATATATATAAATAAATAAACACCGAAAGTCCCATCAATCAATAATCGATAAACTTCAGGACAAACATCTAAGCTTCAAGCAACTATTTACTCAGTTTTTTTAAATTGCTTTTAAAGTTTAACTTGCAATATACAAAATTGAGACATTTTAATTGGTTTAAAGAGAAAAATCTCATATCTCTTCCAACTACATTTAAGCTTTTAAAATTGGCATAATTTGCAGCTCAAGTCAAGATTATGCTATGCTTTACCAAATCTTTATTCATTTTTGCTATAGATGCAGCAGATTAGCTAGCGGCTGGTAAAACAACAGAGTTTGAGCTCTGGGGGATTGGCCATAAAAAGCGTTGCTATTATTCTGAGCAGCCGCAAAATATGCGATATTTTATTATTGTTGCGCCAAACAGTATGCAACACTTTATTTCAGCGCTATGTGCTTCCGCCGCTTCCTGTGCCTCGCAGCTCCCAAAAAGCTTTTCACGTTTTATATTGCAATTTTTTTTTTTTTTTGTGTGTGTTGCTGTTTGTTGTTGGAACCCGTCCAAGTGCTGGCTCCTCGGGCTGTGCCAAAAAACTATGCTACATAGTTTTTACATGCGATTTGAATGAGCACAAACGGATATCATGTCCTGCCCAGGGTGTTTGCGGCTGTCTACTTGACTGTGTGTGTGAGTGTGTGTGTTGTGTGTTGTCTAAAGTAAGTAGCATATAAGTGCAATGGGAATCATTTTAAAACACTCGAAAGCAATTCAGTTTTTTTTTTTTTTTTTTTGCTCTCAGCAGATTATTAGAACAGACGTTTTTCTTGGCGCCAGCGTCTGGCATTTTGTCAGCTGCTATCAGAAGGCAAACAGAAATTATTATGAACTGCCTGCTCGAATATGGCTAATTGTAGACACTTGGTCTTAGTACTGTGGCAACTGTGTGGTAATATTTAGTTATGAGTAATAATAAATATGTATGTATAGAATACTAATAGCATCTTTGTGGCATTTAATTCGAAAGCAAATTATAATTTGCAGTTACTGGCAAATAATATTAAAATTATTGGTATGAATTAAATATGTATGCTTATATATATAGCTATATATATATTTGTACATCATGTTTGACCAAAGCGCAAATAACATCATTAATCATTGTATTTTACGCAAACAACATTTCAAAGTACTCTCTATAATTGCCAGACTATTCAATTAATATTCTGTGTAATTTAAGTAAAGCACTTCAACTAGCTTTGATAGCAATATTAATCTCAATGGAGGTCATCATAAATTTTAGACCACTTTATATACTTTCTAGAAGTATTTGTAGTCTAAGTGTTTACTTAATTATTGCAGCTTTTGTCATTGACTTTATAGCGCATGCTTAAGCATAAATTTACCTTAACTATGTAAGAAATAAAAAAATAAAAATAAAATAAATAAATAAAAGTGTTTACTGCAGTATTTTAAAATTAATTAATATTTTTTAACATAAACAAGATGAAATATCAAATAAATATAAAATATTCTGCTTAAGCTATTATTTACTTTTATTTAATTGTTAAAAGTAGGAATTACGAAGAATTTTTTAAAAATTTTATTTATTTTTTATTTATATATTACAAAAGAATAAATATAAAAAATATTCTGCTTAAGTTCTCATTTTAATATTATAAAAAAAAATTGTTAAAAATAGGAATATTTTTTTTTATTTAATTTTTTTTTATATTTTATTTATTTATGGATTACAAAAGAGTTTGGCTATCAT
Source organism: Drosophila stalkeri (assembly GCA_035047405.1). Lineage (NCBI taxonomy): Eukaryota > Metazoa > Arthropoda > Insecta > Diptera > Drosophilidae > Drosophila > Drosophila stalkeri. The sequence continues at coordinate 14,063,827 of JAWNPR010000039.1, forward strand.
ACATTCGGTGATGAAAATTTGTAGAATAGCCATAACTATAGCTGAATATTTTATATTTATATTTTAATTTATTATTTTCTAAATATTATTATTTAAAAAAATAGTTTTTTTTTTATAATATTTGTATTATTTTTAATTTTTATTAATTATTTATTTTAAAACAAATGTTACAATATATCAAAATTACACCTGCGAAATCATTTTAATAATTAAAATTCAAATTAAATAAGTATAAGCATTTATTTTTCCTCTTTCCCTTCTTTTCCAAATTTCTCTACCATTTTATATATATTTCTGTAAATATATTTCCGTCTGTTAGCATCCTTTTAGATGCAGCTACATATACAGCACATCAAAAACTTTTTAAATCTGTCTGATTTTTGCTGCCTGAATTCAGTTGGCCTTCGTAACCAATTAGATGTTTTCTATGCTGATTTTTACATATTTTTATTAATATATATATATATATATATATATATATATATATATATATATATATATATATATATATATATATTTTTATTTTTTTTTTTTTTTTTTTACAAATTTTTTGCTTTGTTAATTGATTCCAATTATTATAGAACTTTTTTAGCAAGCCATCCTTAGTACATTGAACCGAGCAGCATACAAACAAATAAATAACTGAGAGAAATAAAAATGGTTTTAAATAAAAAATATTCGTGAACTTTTCTCACGAAGCTTTTGTTATGTCATGTCCGAGCCGAGTTCAGAGCCAAAACCCTTTGAAAGTTCAATAACAAAATGCAAAAAAAAAAAAAAAGAAAGGATTTAAACTCTGAATAAAGTTGGAAATAATTGTGAAGGACCTTGTGGAGCGAGGCAGTGAGGAGACGGCGAGACGAGACGCGCACAGTCGAGACTTTTTAATGGGCCGACTACAAACTGCATTCGATATACGTTCGAGACCTGAGCATTATTTTGTGCCATTCACTGGGGTTTTTGACCGAGGTTCCACCAAAATTTATCGAGAAACAGGGAAAGGGGAATGGAGAATGGGGAGAATGGGAGGTGAGGGGCATGGGGTATATGACACATTCGTGTTGAACGTTAATTCGATGTCCTTTACTGCACTGTGTTGCACGCAATGTAAATGCTAATTAAGAGCGTTACATGCCGCGATGGGTATTTGTGTGTGTGTGTGTTGAGGGGCGTTTTGAATTGTGTTTGCTTCTTAATTGCGTAAACCAAGCATTTGATTAGTATTTGCACAGCAATTGACATTAAACAGTTCAATCAATACAAAATTCAAACGGAAATGGACTCAAGTGTGAGACAACCGCAAATATTTAATATCCTAAGAGTTGCTATCGTGAATAGCGCTGGCACTCTTCCTCTTCTACTTCATTTCTAACTACAATATTCTTATTAGCACAATCAAAGTTAGGTTTACTCGGCCGGTGGTTCGTTGGCCCCGCCAGTCAGAAACCTCAATTAGGCTGTCAATCAGCGCGTCGAAGCGCGTCATTCGCTTCCACAATAATAGAGCTATTGATTTTCCGCATGGTAATACCCACATACATACATACATACATACATACACATCTACTATGTATGTACATATATAGCATATCGTATCGTACCTACCGCCCTAATGAGCTTCGGGGCGTGCATTGACATGGGCACGGCCCTGAAACGTCTAATTAGTTGACGTTTTAACATTGTTCAACGATTTGATTGCAAATTTAATGCAAACATTAAAAATAGCTAGAGATCTAAAATAATTGGAAATGATTTGAAAAATAATATTTATTGTATATCCATCTCAATGCAATATATTTTTTGCTTGATAAAAATTCCCTGAAGTAAGTTTAAATAAATGTTATATCATGTTTAGATTAGAGTTATTCAATTTCAAGTATTATAAACCTGATTCGAGGCAAGTCTCTCAATAAGTCTTAATTTATTATAATAAAGTTTAAATATTAAAAATATTAAAGTTATTGCTGGAAATATACATAAATATATTTATATCAATAGTTGCCATTGACTTCCATCTATAGCCAAAAATATCAAGCTTGTTAAGGCAGCTAAGTCATTCATATATATTTTTTTTTTTGGGTAATAATCGAATTGCTTCAACACCTTTGGGAGACATTAATTCAATGTTTATAGACATTTACCCATAGTCAAAGAAAAATTATCTAAATATAGCGCACAACTGTTTCGCCTTGACTAAATATCTTTTATATGCTCTCAATTCTTCACAGATCTACACAACGAGCTGTAGGTAATGCGCTTTTGAGTGGCTCTCAATCGAAGTGCTCAGCTTGTGCTCGTAAGTTTGAATTGACGGCAAATAAATAAAATAAATAAACAAAAGATAAATATTGCAAAAATAAAGCATAAACATATCAGGCTATTTGTGCTGATGAGGCGCAGACATAAAGAATCAGTTGTTGTGTCTATAGGAAAGAGCATGGTGAGTGCAGTTGAAATAATAAAAGAATTAAAAAAAAAAAATATATATATATATATATATATATAATTATATATAAATATAGTTAAAAATAAATGTATAAAAAAATTAAATACTACAAAATATATATAAAATTATATGTAAAAGTAGTTAAAAAAGTGAATACAAAAATGAAATACTAAAAAATATTTATGTTTATATTTATAAATTTAAAGGCACAACATATTTTCATATATTTTTTTTTTTATTATTTAAATACTATTTCTATTTTAATTTAGTTTATTATTTTGTTGTAGTGGCTTAAATATGCATTCAACCCGATGAATGTATAAATCGATGCTAAACGAAATTTATCAACCCAAATTTCGTAATAAAATATAATATATTTTGGAAGATCAGTAAGAAATAATATGTATATAAATAATACAAAATCATAAAGAAGACTTTGCAGGCTCTATACAGTATATGTAATCTTGATCAAAAAGACAAGCTGAGTCAATATAGCACTGCCTATTCATATGCACATCTGTATGTATATACGTCAGAATGCAGCCAAAAGCTAAAAAAAATTAAATTTAAATTTTTTTATTTTATTTTTTTTTTTTGTGGAAAAATATAGATTTTAATGTTTGTTCCATTTAGTTTTTTCGTGTACCTTATATCATGAACACGTTTTAAAATCATCTAATGCAATTAAGACAAATGTCATTTAACAATTAATAAATTAAATATAAATAGAAAATTGAAGCATTTTAGCTTTTCTCTAGAAGAGAAGATAGAGTCAATAATTTATATAAAAAATTCTGCATTTGCACAAAGTCTTGAATTCATAATAAATTCTGACTAAGTTGATAAACAAAAGCTCTTGAAATTCAAGACTTTCAATGCATATCAGACTGCTGCAGACGCTTGTTTACACACACACATACACTCAGATACTATTGCACACTCACACACATGCACATTTAATTGTCACTCTTACAAGCTCACACATACAGAGAGAGAGTAAGCTTTGCTTTGTAAGAAAAAACCAATAATGGGAATGAAGTTGTAGTTGTAGCTACATTTGCAGCATCCTTATGTGTGTGTGTGTGAGTGTGTGTGTGTGGGTGTGAGTGTGGGTGTGTGAGCTGGCATCAGTCGCCCTTTATCGATTAGCGCATGTAACTGTTTCTACCTACGACTGTGTGCACTTGGCCCTTTAACTTATATAAGCTAATGGATTGTTGGACATACAGAGAGAGAGAGAGAGATAGATGAAGAGGGAGCAAGGCAGAGGCAGTTCGAGCTGAAGGTTCCTTTTTGGCGGCTGCTGCTGTAAATGAAAACAGGAAACATTCTCGCTCATTCACTCATTCATTTAACACACAAAAGCCATTAAAGCGCTTTGTTTCCATTGTTTTGTTTGTCAACAGCAACGAAGGGGTGCGAGCTGCCCACACGCTCAGTTTAAAGTCAATTTCGATAAATTTTGTTCTTGTATTCTTTAAAAAAAAAAACCTCAAATATTTGCCTAGCATAATTTATGGGATTGCATTGAACTAACTGTGAACTTTTACTCAATATTTCTCGCTTGTTGCTGTTGTACCTCAATATTTTTTATTATTGAAAGACTTTTGCCTGCGCTTTTACATCCCTTTTGCTTGCCACGGGAAAGTGCTTGCGCCGCTTTCCTTGCCACTGTCTCAACCGTCCGGCGTTTGGCAAAAAAGCGAGTCTTGCGGAAAAATCAACATTGCACAAAAGTTTTCCAGCGCGTCAGCCACACACCCACCCAAACCACCCACGCCAGCCGCTCAACTCTCTTCTATATCTTTCCCTCTCTCTCTCTCTCTCTCTCTCTCTCTCTCTCTCTCTTCTATATCTTCTTCCTTTTTTTTTTTTGTTTTGGCTTAGCGTTGATGATGTATGCACTTTGAAAAGAGTTGAGCAAAGTGGTTTTTCGGGTTTGATGAGCTAACGTCAGCCAACTGCACCACCCACTAGAAATATGAGTGCTACCTCTCACTCTCCCTACCCCTCTCTCTATCTCTCTCTCTCTCTCTGTCCCTTTCTCTTTCTGTTTGCATTTCGTTGGCTGTATAATAAAGTTATTAATGGACTTCAATGGCGTTTCAATTATGCAATTTCTGCGATTTGAATTTAAATGATATTTTGATTGTTTGCTTTGGCTGGCTGCATGGGTTATGGATTGTTCCAAAAACTTTTCTTTTTTTGGCGATTTGTTTGCCAATATGATAGAATTTCTAAGTTTCAATTCCATTGTCATACAAATAAAACTTTAATCCATATTGCAAGACAAATGAGATTGAACTCCAAGCAAAGAACTGAGACTCATCTGTCGACATATGTACATATGTATATAGCTTGAGGCTAATTACTTAAGAAGTTTTGGTTGCAATTCATAATTTCAAGATTACATTATAGGTATAGCAATTTGTTACTCTGTTTTCATATACATCTTCAATTTGATTTACAAACATTCAGCTGATGATTGAAGATATAATCATAGATCAAATATATCTATAGATTAGAACTACATTATAATCCAGCAAAAAACTATGTCAAGCTATAGTATTGCAGTTCATAGACATATGCAAGCTAGGAGGAATACTTTCAATTTCATACATATTATATTGGAAGACAATTATGAATTCGGTAGCTTTAGAGATTTTAATTGGATTTAGTATGTTAAATTACAACTATATAAGTATATAGACAAGTCTATTGCTATCGATGAAGCGTACCTAATAAGAATATACTTTTTAAATAAATATATAAAATAATTAATATTTATATACAATAAAAAAAATGTTAAAAAATGAATCCAAATGCTAACGATATATATCGTTTACATCGCTTTTTCATGGACTCATAAAATATACCAAATCATTTGGCAAACACAAATTCCTCAAATAAGCTGGTCACACTGAAGGCAGGAGCAAACGGTACTTAGCGACCACGTTATGCCGTAAGTTCTGGAAATTATCCAATTATGTATAAAAAAAATTAAAACTTTCAATTGAATAGAAATTGTACCTTGTCAATAAAAATAATTATGATGAAAAAAAAATATCATAAGAAAGTGAAAAAATCAAAAAAGCATAAAGGCGACAAAAAGGATCCAGAGAAATCCAATAAAACACACAAATCAAATGAGAACGATAGAATGGCTAAAGAACAAAGGGAAATGGAGTCGAATAGAGACAATATGAAAGCGCCCATTTCGGATTTTGATATACTCAGCATCTATGCGGATGTATCAAAGCTGGGCGCTATAGAGAGATATCTGAATATACTATATCGGTAAGGCTTCATAGATAAATACATATTTATGTATCTATATCTGTATATGTATATGTATATCTATCTTTCAGTCCATTCACTTGCCTTGTGCGCACGTATTGCCCGTTTAAGCTCTCTGAACTGGATTGTCTTTTGTCGGACACGCACTATGAACCGGATATGCACTCAGCACTGATCATACGGCTCTCGAATCCGACGTGCACAATACGGCTCTACGATAATGGCAACATCTACTGCAAGGGCTATTCGTATGAGAGCACCTCTCTGGGCATACGTCGTTTCATTAGCACCATGGAGCATCTGGGCTATTCGCCCGCGTTTCAGTATCCACGCTACAATGTGGTAAATGCAACGTTCTGCATGCCATTCGACATCGATTTGATACAGCTGAGCATGGAGTATTGCGAGGATAGCGTTTATATGCCCCAAACCCATCCATATCTAATATTCCAGATACGTCATTCAATCATTAGATTGGCCATCTTTTCCGTTGGCTATGTCTGTGTGATGTTGGCGGCTCAGCCACGCTTCACACAGAAGGCGATCGCCTTCATAATGCCCATTCTCTTTCGGCATAGAAGTGCTGAACGATCCGTGGATTCAGGGATGACCATCGGCGATATTAATTTCAAATTGTTATGGGAACATGAATTACAGTTGACCTACCAAAGCACTTTTAACTATTCCCAATACTATTGATGTTGGCTCTTCTGCTACTTCTTGTTTCTCTTGTTGGCCAACTATTATTTTTCATACATGAAAATAAAACTTTTTCTATATATAACCATACATATACGTTATATGCTCATAAATGTCGAAATGCATCGCCTGGAGTAGAGGAAAGTTTTTTGGTTTAGTTATTTAAATGACAAGAGCCATAGCACCAACACACACGCACACACACAAATTATTAAAATATGTATGTACATAGCTAATTCCAAGAGAAAACAATGAAAAATGTAAAAAGCTTAAATTCAAACTAAATAAAAAATATATATGTATAAATATATATAAATATATATGAATATATTGTTTTGTTTTGGGCTTCTATTCAGACGAGAGACTAAACGAGGTCGATGTGGCTATACCAACTTGCAGCGATTATATATGTACATATATTTAAATTTTTGTATAAATATATTTTGAGTAAGTTTAAAATTTTAAAATTTAAGACTCTTAAGGTACAAAATTTGTGAAGAGATTGTTATTTTCATAAAACCAACATTTAAAGTGTAGCTACATATATCGATCGTAATGCAATAAGTATTATAAAGAGAAGAATATGTATTATTGAAGTCTATGCAGACTATGGTATTCACTAGTTAAAGAGTCAACACTAGAGCGCTTCTCATCTTTTTTTTTTATATTTTTATTAGCTATGTCAGTTATTTTTCACAAGTCATTAGCTCTATTTGCATGCGCGCATATACATAAACACACATATATAGAAATGTCAGCCCATTTAAAAGGAGTTGCGGTGCACAAACACTAAAAATCACTCACAAATTTACAATGTAAATGCAAACTCGCAGCTCATCGAAGTCGATGTTTGCATTTGGCAGACATAAAAATGAATGTGAACGGGAGGATGTTCGGATTGAGGTTAGCGAAAAGCCATCAGAAGGTCGGAATCGTAACGCAAATGTGTGAAATGAAATTTGAAACTGTCGTTCATTTCAGCTGCTGTCCATTTCAAACCTATTGCATTTGAATAGTTTTTTGTCTGCGTGCAAAAACAATTCAGTGTCATATTTGTGTGCATTTGGCCGTCTCTCGCTCTCGCTCTCTCTCTCTCTCACTCATGCTCTCTCTTTGTGTAGATGTGTTTCGCAAACACACACACTCATACACATTGAGTACTCTTGGCGCTTGGCGATATTGCTGCCGCCGCGGTTGCCATATAAGCGGATAATTTTCAACATTTTCAACATTTTTGTTTGCAATTGTTGGTCGCATCCAACGGGACTTTGCCTGCTTTTGTTTGTGTGAAAGTATTTTTGGGCCGTTGACGGCTTTTCGCGTGTTTTTCGCTCTGTTTGAGTAGCTTGTCGGCTGTTGGGATTACTCATTAGAGCCGTTTGACTGTGCGTATGGGAAGTAAAAATTATTGAATTGAAAGAGCCAGACTAAGAGTTACCATAAATTGAAAATATTTGCATTTGTCTTATTTACAAATTTACAATCATAAAAATAACTTGTAATAATGGTCTGGGATATTTACACTAAAAGTACTCCAAGCACATGGGGAATAAAAATGTCCCAACAGCGCAATTATTTTCTTAGGCTTTTATATATCGAAAGTAAAATATCGATATCAATTGCTGCAATTTGTTTAAATGCATGATCACCATTAAAAATAAAAATTTGTTTGCTCAGCAGAATTTTACTTTTGATTTTTATTTACATAATGATAACTTGAGTATATTAGAAAAATGCTTGTTTTTAATGAATTTTTTACATTTTTGTTTAAAAATATTTGCGCTCAAAGCAAATTAACTATGAAATCTGCTCATTTAAATTGCAAGCACTGGAATGTAAAGCTCCGACTGTAAAATATAATTAATATTACTTTGGTGTGTGGGTGCCAGAGTGACCATGGCTTGTTCTTCTTGCTGTTGTAGTTATTGTTGTTGGTTGGCTAAGCATTCCTGCAACTGCTTTCTTGTTATTGGAAGGGGGCACAAATTTGTGTGTGTGTGTCTGCATTTTCATAATTTCTGCACAACAAAAAGCGAAGACCACGACAATAGCGCAAAAGGGACGCAACGAACGCTGCAAATTCCAAAGCGCTGGAATTTATGCAGCAAATATTAACTTACCACACAGACGCACACATACACACACACATACACACACTCACATAAATTGTGTGCAAAATTTCTCATACAATTCATGTAAAACGCAGCACAGAGAAAGAGAAAGAGATAGAGATAGAAAAACCAAAAGAAGTACGGAAGAGAGTGGGCAGGGGAAAGGTCGCAACAGCCGCTGCCCAATTTGTGCATGGGCCAGCAAGAACTGACAACAAAACTCATTAGCAGAAGCGGCGACCGTGACCGAGACGGCAAGTATGCCGTTAGAATTGTGGGCATGGGCGTGCAACTGTCTGATGGGAATTGCAGAGGGGCAGCAGGGTTGGGTGAGGCTGCTGTTGGGAGAGTGTTGCTGCTGGTCAACCGAAGCCAAAACGCAGCATGCACTTCCGTTTCATAAAAGTTTTCGCTATTTTATTCATATTTTTACAGGGCCGCTGCTGCACTTTATCTTTCTGTGGCGGTCTTAGTTGGCGAAATTGTGTGCAACCACGAAAATCTAATAAGCGCGCAAATTTGTTGACATTGCGCAAATGTTTTTTACGAGCAGCGCTCGCAAGTCCAGAAGCCTAAGAGTAAAAACTTAGTAGCTCCGCACCCCCTCGTTACATTACGACCCCTCCCTTGGTCGGTCACTGGCCACCGCAAATGTCCATTAAAGAAGTCGAAAGTCGCACTTAAAGCGCAACGGATGAAGCGAACTGCAATGACAAAGAGAAAGCGAAAAAATGAAAACGTGTGCGAGAGCAGGACAGAGTGCTACTGAACGAACGAACTTGACGTTTTTGACTTTGCTAAGTCGCGCGCGATGTTGCGTTAACTTTTTGGCTTTTGCGCTTTGCAGCCAGACGCACACAAAGAAGGCGAAAGAAGTGAACGAAAGCACGCATCAATGTCTGTCAGGCAGGTAGAACAACAAAGATGGCGTCAGAGCGGCGCTGCCCGACTATCAGCTGATATGTCAGCGGATAGCCGCAGCCGCAGCCGAGACAAGACAATTTCATTAACCGCGGCGGCCAGCACGTACGTTAAGTTGAACAGACTTGTGCTTGATTTTATCAGCCAAAGGCTTGCATGCTGGAGTCTATATATATGCATATACTTATATATACATATGTATGTATATATATGGCAACTGGATGTTGCATAATGGAATGGACGCGTAAAGTTTTTTAATTATTTTTGTGGTCTTAAATTGCATTTCTCGTGAATCTGTGCAGAGTAAGAACGAACGACACGATGTCCGTGTGAGAAGTACGACCACAAAAGCGTCGACTTTATCAGCGCCAGGCAATTGTCATCTGGGCTGGGTGGCTCCAGAGAGAGAGAGAGAGAGAGAGAGAGAGAGAGTGTGTGTGTGTGTGTGTGTGTGTGGGAGAGAGATGCAGAGAGCAGAGCATTGCAGCGCATTCATTTAAGCAAAAGTGCAATAACATGTTATTTTATTTCATGTATTTTACCCACACTCGCTTTTCACTTTTGCCCTTTCATGTCGCCCGTTAACAGCAAGCGGCTTTAAAGCATTCCAGCCTTATTACGCAATTACAAGTGGATTGACACACAGAGAGAGCACATTTCGCTTTGCCCTTGCATTTACTCTTCCTGATAATATTGGGGAAAATATACGAATAATTGAAATTACATACGACCACTCGCCGAGCCACGGCAATATACGAAAATCATGGGTAATTGGTATGGATAGCATTTGGAAAATATAAATACTCATACATACATATGGTGATTGCAATGCTGGTTTACTTATACATATACATACGTATGTGCGTATGAATAAAAATAAATGTCAAGGAGAAATGCATTTAAGTTAATTTTTCAACTTTAAGCATGCGAGTCTTGAGTATATTCATAAGCCTGTGAAAGTATGCTGAGCAGAAGTAAGAGATTGAGCAAGGAATGCAATTTTGTAGATGCTGTGCTGTGTGAACAATGGTGAGTTTTTACCGTGGTGAGTATACATTTCAAATGTTCAGGAAAACGCTCTGACAAGTGTAATGAATTATCGAGATTATTTGATAGAGTTATCGATGATTTTTAACAGTGTTCATCCGCGTACTTTTATATAAAATTTTAGATACAATAAATTTTATAGCTTCAAGAATTAAATAATTGAAAATAGCTAACGAAAACATGGAACGTTAGATGGGCAAGAAAGCGAATCAAATATATATATATGAAAATAAACTTTCATTTATTTCACTATATATATTCACATACCTTTCATTTGCTACAGACCATTTTTCCATTTGGCTAATAAACATTTACCTCGAAGACCACATCACACACATTCATTAATATCTACTATATAGTACATATATATGTACTATATATGTATTACTTGCTATACGAGTTGATGAAGTACTTAACTTATTGCCAACTTTTTCAACTGAATCAAAAACCAATTGCAACTCTTTTAATTAAATATTTATTATGTAATTAGCCTCACACACAGTGCATAAACTTTTACTGGCGTTCCACTTGCAAATCAATTAGCTGATATGTTTGCCTACAAAAGAGAGAACAAAAAAAAAAAAAACAAAAAAGAACTGTATAAAGAAAAGCTGGTGGAAAATTGTTGCTGCCGCCTGTCAAAAGTCGTTGCAAGCCCAAAAACTTTGTCCGTTCATGCATTTTATTTAACACTCGGCCAAAGGCAAACGGCATACGCCCTCCAAACATGGCAAGTGAAGTTGTTACGAAAGCTCACATCAATTTTAGCCAAAAAAAAAAAAAAAAAAGAAAAAGTGGGTTAGGGATGCCAAGCATGCACATATAAATATATGTATACTTGTATATATATCTTTTATATATATAAACTACCAACACGATTTCAATTTGCCTCGTTGATAAACGGCAGAGGAATTAATTCAGCCAGCTCATACAAAATGCCTAACATTGTTTTTTTTTTTTGTTTATCTGTATTTGAGCTAAAAATATTTTCACTTTTTAGCTCTGATTTCACACACACACACGCACATACATGCCCATATGTGTGCATATTTATGTAAAAACAAAGTTGACTTTCTTTTGACTGTGCCAGGCACCATCGTCTTTGCCTTCGTCTTCGTCTGCCTTCGTCGGCCACGCCCCCTCAACCATCACAGTCATGTGACTTAACTGTACTAAATAGTTTCTCACGTGACTCCAGCACATAAAAAATGGCTTTATTGCTGCACACGTATTCATTAATGGCAGCAATGAACTCACATGTGAATCGAGTGGGTCGAGCTGGGCTCAACTGTGCCAGCTTCAAGAATGTTAGCTCAGGTTGAAGCAGAAGCCAAAGGGTTCTGTTGCCCAACCACCCACACACACACACACACACACACACACATACACTCGTAAAGTGTATTGTTTGTTGCAACTATATTGTTGCTTGGCTGCACACAGAAAATGGTTGCAAGTCGTCTGCACAGGAAGTGCATATTAATTGTGAAAATTTGTACAGCTATTTCTTCGAAAATAGTTGGCTGCTTACCTGGCTGTTGCTGCTGTTGTGACTGGCTTACCTGGTGTAAATCCATGGCTCGACTCGGTTGTAGTGCCAAAAAGTGGAGCATGATTGCAGCACTTGAGCAGCTAGTCAGAGAGTTTAATTCTTGGACTTAGCCAGGATATAGACCAAAAAGTTTACTTCAAGCAGCGCAGCAGCAGCAGCAAGTTTAAGGGGTATTAAATAATCACAAAACTATTAAGTCAGACAGTTGAATGTAAGTTTTGTTTAAGAAATTATGCTTGTTTGTTTGATCGCTGTAGAACGTGAGATAGATTGCAGTCAGTTAGAAGTTGTTTGATTGATGTAATGAAATATGGGAAAGGAAGGAAATAAATAGAAGACTCGAAGTTATTTTGTAAATTTATAAAGATCATCTAATACTGTAGGAGATTTACACTTATGTATAGCTTTTAATATAATCTGACTTTGAGATAAAAGAGTGAGTGGAATTTTTGAATTAGAAAAATTATATATATTAGTAGTAGTATTAGTATATATATTTACTATATGGGAAATATATATTTATATGAATATATGCTGTAGATGATCTAGATTCTTTCGTTCATCTGCTTAACTCTATCTTGATAATTATCCTAATGTAGATCGACTCAAGTGTTGCTAATGATCAAGCATATATTCATATAAATATATAAATATATTTGTATATATGTTTATCAGCGCTATCAAGTAGATGATGGTTAATTATACACTGAACCCATAGAAAATAGGAAATCAGGATTTGTTAAATGTATTTAACAGGCAGAAGAAGGCGTGACAGGTATAATTATTCTTGATCAGAGCGAATAGCTGACTTGATTTATTTTCCATTGTCTCTTCTCATTTTATATACATTTAGAACTTTTGGTCTCGATCGCGTTTTCGAACCTTGTTCTCTTTATAGCTATTGCTGTTGCTGCTTTATATTATTTTCTTTCAAAATCTAATGATATTTAGCAGTTATTTAAATTAATTTTGTACTAATGTATAATAAATCCCAGACATATATACCTTATAGAACTATTTATGCCAGCATCAGTCTGTTACGTAGATTTCCACAAAAATCGTTTGCCCCATAAAAATATTGTCATTCAATAAGACAAATATTGTTTGAAGATATTTTTTAAATATTATATTAAATATATAATTTAAGATTTTGTAGAACTAAGCCATTAAAAAAATCTAGTAATTAAATTTTTTCAACTAACTGTATATTTTATAGAATTTTCTACAGAATTTTAACATTTAAAATATTTAATATTCTAAGCATATTCAATTCTGGTTTACGAGCACAACTTATACTGCTTTAGGAATTTTGAAAATAAACTTATTTATTGATCAAAAACTTGTGTTAATTATGAATATTCAATGCAGTTGGCAAATGAAATTTTAAAATAGATTTTAGCTATCGATTGTCGACATTTAATTTTACAATATGAGCCAAATGTCGCCTCCGTTTGCACTTGCTGCTGTTGGGATTAGAGCTGCCATAGTTCAACGGTTTAATGGCCTTTCGGTTAGACCACAATTCAAATGTGGTTATGTTTTTCTTGAATTGCCAAGCCGCAAAACTAAACTCGGATTAAACCATATGGGCAACTGCAACTGTATGGCACAACTATGTAGAGCAGAAGTTCAAGAGCAGCATCCAGAATCGATTTTTGTGTTGAATAAAAAAATGTAAGCATTTGGTTGTTTGGCTATAAAATTAAAAACCAACACTCGCATAGAGGGCGAGTCCATACATATATATGCTTATATATATCGGACAATTGAGAGTGGCACTGGCTAAGGGTCTCTCTGTGTGTGTGTGGATTTGGGATCTGCAGGCGGCATCATCCATCGTAGTGGATGCTGCAATTTGTTTGAACAACAATTTTTACAAATGAATGCATTCGTGTTGTGTTCGTTTTAATTTTCATTTTCATTTTCCGTTTCCATTTTGATTTTCATTTTCCATTTAACGGCCAACAACAAAAGCCAACACAATTTTTAGTTAATTAATGGCAAGTGTTTCGGCAGCAGGGCGAACGCAACAACGTCTACATCAGTTTCAATGTTGATTTTCAGCTCGGTTGCAAGCAACCAAGCCACAGCAACAGCAACAGCAACAGCAACAGTAGTAACAACAACAACAACAACACCAGCCAACAATAGGCAACAACATGCAACAACAATGCGCTCAATTGGCTCAAAATGAGTTTTTATGGGATTTGCATACTCTGAATAGGGAAATAAGTGCAAACAATAGCAAAAGCAACTCAAGCCAACTCGTCTGCAGCTTGTTTTTTTTTTCTCTCTCTCTTGTTTCTTCTGCTACTGCTTCTTCTTCTGCTCATGTTCTTCTTTATACTACTTCTCACTCTCTGAGGCATTTTTGTAAAATTCTCTCATATTGTTTTGGCATTTTGTTGCCTTACAAATTTGCATTTGCATAATTCTCATTTTTATGATACGCGGCTCATTTTTCTGTTTTTCTTAATTGTTTCTTGTTTGTTAAATTATAAAATAAAAACAACAACAAAAATTATAAAAACCACAAGCCATAAAAAATAGCAGCCCTGTGAAACGCGCAAAAGCAAAAAGAGTTTATTAACTTGGAAATACTCTGTAGCTTAAGGCTTTGCATGCCAGTTGATCAGCCTACAGAAATTCTATAACTATAATACTGTATAAGATATACATTAATACTTAAGTTTTGTATGAATATACATTGTCAAAAATTATATATATATTATATAAAATTATATTATATTAAAGCAAAATGAAAAAAAAAAAAAAATAAAATAAAATAAAAATAAAAATTTAGGAACTAGTAAAAATACAAAATAAAGGTTTAAACGCTTCTTCAGATAAGATACTCAAATAATAAATTTATCCTCGATCGTTTATTATTTATTAGTATATTATTTAGAATTACTTACATGAAAAGCAAAATTATTTAAAAAATATTCCTTAAAGCGCTGTTAACTAAAAATTTTCATCTTACTCTTCTCGACTTCTGCGCACCTGGTAATTCAAAAATATCAGGGTGAAAAGTGTTAGTTAACAGTGTAGTAAGATTCACTATTTCTCACTGTTATTTAAGAGTGTGTTAAAATTTATCGCCCTATAGCTCGTTTCTGCACCTCTGTTACTTCACCCTGATCTGTCCATGAACAATTTATGCCCGTTATAAGCCAATTCTTATATGCTAATTACGCTATTTTGGATTCTTTAGGGTCAAGTTGATGAAAACTCTAGGTTTATATATCGAAGTTTATGTTAAGATGGAGATGTAAAGGGACAGAAAGCTGAAAAGAGATTATAGATTTCATACATATTTATTTGTTGGGAATTTTTCAGGTTTCATTGGTTTTAGGTAGGTCCTGGCCTATGGTAGGTAGGTCCATGGTATTATAGGACCATGAATGTGTTTGTCAACTGGTAACCATTGAGAAAGGCCCATGGTTTCTGCAGTAGCCTGTGGAAAATATGCATACATATTTTTCGACACAGGTCAATGTACGTCGATTTCGACTTCACACTGTTAGACTGTTATCTAGTAACTCTAGAGTGTAGAAGATGTGCAGCTGTTAATCTCAAAATAATTCAAATGCAATTGCGATTCATGTTATATGCATTCATTTGAATGTAAGCATATGCATATTATTTTATTTATTAATTAAAAAAATTAATTTTATTATTTATAATATTTATTGTTAAGTAATTTCATTTATTTTACTTTTTACGCTTTTGAAATGTTTAATTTTTATATCATTATTTAATCCTAAATACATAGCAAAACAAATTGTTTCTCTAAATGGATACAAAATAGTTTTCTACAATTCCGATTTTACGCTTTTTTGTTTGTTGCCGTTGCTTAAGCTTTTGATTAATTGTAAAAAAAAGTAATGTGAATTCCGCAGCTTTTATTGCGCCATATCAAATATAAAAAGTAATTTTTAGTGTTATGCTCAATGATATGCTCGTATAGTTTTTAATGCTCTTACCGAGCATTATAGCTATAGGATATTATAAAACAGCGCACAGCTAAACGGAACAGCACAAAACATTTAATGCGCACAATTACTTTGCATATATTACGCCGTATGTGAGTGTCCGGCGCAGATTTGTATGTGAGTGTGTTTGTGTGTGTGTGTGTGTTTGGCAGAGAGTGGGAATTGTAGTTAAAGTTGGAGTTGTTGAGGCTGTTGTAGCCGGAGTTTAGTTGCTGGCATTGCAGTTGGAATTGCCAGGCTTTTATGGGTGCCATGGTGGCCAGTCTGACTTCTTTTACATAATAAAAGCGTAAACACGTTTTCACTATTGGCCAACCAAACAGCGCCGCCCATTACTTTTTGGTGCCGACATCGGTTCTGGCCTAAGAGTGCGCCTCTAAGTGGCCATACGGCCGGGGATTAGGACCGACAATTCACATACAGAGTCCACAGTATGTGGCTTCCACTCCACGCGTGGCTCTTGCGAATAAAATTGCCTTTTTGGGTAGTTTTATGAATTGTTTCAATGCTCATTTACCGGTTGGCCTAATGGGTGCATTGCCTTCGCATTCTGGCCAATATATTTACTCTAAGCAGTGGACACGAATGTTATTAAAGGGCCTATAAAGTGCATAAGGTCTTGCTCCATTTTATGGCATTACAATTGTTATGGCAACATTCTATGAAAACATATGCTCAACTTAATGTTTTCAGAAAACCCAAATAGTAGTATGGGGATTAAGTAGAGGCAAGAAGCTTTATGGGAAATAGACATGTGGAGCAACGAAAATTTGTGAATTCTTGAATTGTATATTCACAATTTTGTGTATGAATTTTTTCAGTTTCTACAAATTCTTCTTTAAACATTTTCATAATTTATTTTATAACTGAAATGTGATTTGAAGGACATTAAATTATCATAATTTATTAAACATTTTCTTATTATCAATATCTTAATTTCAGTTTAACGTCTTCTATTGTTGTTCCTGATCTCTGACTTTATTTTGCATTTCTTTTTACTTCATGAATTGCAAAGTTCAGTTGCTTAGTTTGGCAGGGCACATATCTTAGTTTTAGCCCATTTCTAGAAACTAACTGAAAATTCGCATTTAGCGCATAGGTCGCTGCTTGCTTCACAAATTTTTCGAAACGTTTCTACTTTGCATTGAATACACTTGAAAAGGGTTTTTGATTTTTGACATGAATTACATTAATTATACATGATGATGAAAATAGTATTCATAATATTTTTGTTATGTTATAATTGTAAAATATTATTTAATTCAAACTCAACACGATAAAGTTGTATTCTCTTTATATTTTAATCTTGCTTTCTCTCTAGCTATATTTCTCTGAGCTCACTTCTATCATTTGGTATTATAATTGAAGGACTTACTTTATTTATTATTGTATTAAGAAATTATTTTCAATATATTTACAATATTAGGCTGTCTTAATTTTTTATATCATATTTAATTTATATTTACATTCTTCTACAACTTCAAGATTTCTTTGCAATTAACTATGTTATATAATGTATATTTCATATAATTTTTGTGTCGATGTCATGTTTATATTACATATTATATTTAATATATATTATATTATATATATATCATAATCATATTTATATTATATATGACATTTTTTAAATCTTAGCCAGTTAGAGTATTTATTGTGCGCTGTCGTGCAAGTTGTTCGTTTTATCTCTTATTCTTTTGCCTGAACCACTTCACAGTGCAATATACACGCATTTTTCTGCTTTGCCACTTGGCTTGGTATGGGTTAGAATATACATAGCTATACACACACACACACACACACACACACACACACTTACACAAGTCTCTACCAACTCAGACACCCACACACTATAGCAGTCGAAGCAGATTACTAAAGTCGCAGCTAACATATTTTTGCACAGTGAGCGCTAGAAAAAAACGAACAGGAAATGCAAGTGAAGAAATTGCAACAGAAAAAATATAAGATTGTGAAAAGCAGTGTAACAAGCAATGGCAACGATGAAATACTCTAGAATAAAAATGATTATAATGTTGAATATATAATAATTAAAATTTGTGCATAAAATTAAATAAATGCATGATCATAAACTGAAGACGAATTAAAGAAGAAAATTCAATTTAATTTTATACTAAAATTGATCGGAAAATAAAGAAAAATTTAACGGAAAATATATAGAGTCATGTTCAATAACGACCTAAATATTTCTCCATTGAGTCTAGATTTTATTTAAACTTTTCTGTCAAATTAAATTGATTTTTTTTTAAAAGAAGTTAATTGAACTTTTTTTCTATTCCCAACTTTTCTGTCAAATTAAATTGATTTTTTTTAAGAGGTTAATTTAATTTTTTTTCTATTCCAAATACAGTTATATATAATATGAATGATATTTGCTTATACTATAAAATTTGTAAATGAATATAATAATAATAATCTAACTCTATTTGGCAAAACTGATATACCCGATATCAGAGAGCAACATATACAATACATATACATATATATATATGTATAATATATATATATATATATTCATGTATGTATATAAAACTGTTGCAAGTGCGCTAAAGTTTCATGCTTCATTGGATGCCGACGCTCGTATGCCCCAGTCAAGCCCCGCTGTGTGGTTGCTGCTGCAGCTACGTTTGCTTGGCAGTCGCGTCTGCTTCAAGAACAATCAAATTTGCAGCCAGCTGAATTTCGTTTCTGTTCTGTTCTGTTCTGCTGTTCTGCTGTTGCCCCTGGGCATAATATTCTCCAATGTGGAGTTCGTTTTCGCCGTCTCGCTGTTGCTGTTGTTGTTGTACATGCAATGGGCTGCGGCAGGACTTTCATAATCGAAACGAAAGCTAACCAGGCCCGATAGTCGAACTGAGCTACTACTGTCTGGTTGAGGTTTGGGGTGAATGGTACTCTTTTCTTCTTCTTCTTCTTCTTCTGCTTCTTCTTTATCCCTTCGCATTAAAGCCATAACGGGGCACACTTGAAATTTAAAAGGCTCCAAGACCCCATTCATTGTCTGGCAGGCACTCAGCCACACATATGCTTAACGCTTACGGCTGGGAATATGTCTTCCACTCTCTGTCTCTCTCTCTCTCTCTCTGTTTCAGTTTGTCGTTGTCTCTGTCTTTGTCTCTTTCTCCCGGCTTAGTTTTGGCTTAAACGTTGCTTTCTTCGTTGTTAGCGTAGTGTGAGGTTTCCTTGGCTTTTTTCCTTTGCTTCTTTCACTTTTTTATTTGCATATTTTAATGCAAATTGTGCAGAATTAATTTAGTGCTGTTTAGTCTGCTGTCTCTGTAGCCCGTTGCCATTCACCCCACACACCCCTACCTATCTATCCCCACCCCTGCCACTGCACCACTTTGTCTCGCTTGTATCCAATTTCCCAGGCAGCAAACCAAAATGTTTAGCCACAATTTTCGGCTGTTCGTGTCGAGTGGGCGGTTTCGTTTCATATGTAAATATTTCGAGTTTCAACTTTTATTTCCTTCAAGTTCGTCGCTTTTCTTTATTGTTTATGCTTAAATTGTGCTTGAAGGCGCATTGAAGTGTGGCCTAGTTTTATGCCTGCCTCTGACTGAATGGCTGGCTGGCTGGCCAAGGGGCCGTGGGGCCAAGAGGCCAAGAGGTCGAGGGTAAAAATATATTTTATGAGCTATATTATGTAAACTGAATTTAGTTTCTGGCATTTGCTCTCTGTCTCCATTCAGCCAGTTTGTTGCTGAATTATTCGACAAGGCGCATTCAACTGGCACCACAATTTGCCATGGGTCTTATTCTTTTTTTTTTTTTTTTTATATGTGAGTTGGAAAAGGGTTCTAAAAAAAAAAAAAAAGGATGTGCAGAGTGTGTAGAAGCACAAATTAGGTTTATTTTATATGGTTTAAGGAATTTGTGTTAATTTTATAAGCTTTAACCTATAACCAAATCAATGAAGTCAATGAAATATAGCTAATTTCAAATATATATTTACTCTATAAATTTCTAAAAGAATTACTTTTGCTGCAATTTCAATTTTCTCTACAATGTAAATAGTTTTCACACGATTTGTATTCTTAAAGAAAATACAATGTTTCGCTTGCAATTATTTGTTTAAATCGTTTAGACTTTGTTTTCTTGACTCTGCTGGCCACTTGGCGCTTGGCACAAAACTGAAAGAATTATTGGACAGAATTGCATGGAAAAATTTCACTCACGTACAAAGGAAATTAAATGAAATGAATTTCAGAGCCGTCCTTCAGTTGCTTCAGTCTTCTAGTTATCTACATAGCTCGCGTTTGTCTTTTCTCTTCTGCTTTTTTTTTTCGCTTTCGCAGCAGCTGCAGCTCGGCAGCGTCCGCGAAATTTATGCTGATCATTCATAATGTCAGATGCGAGTGAGCAGCGTAACAGCGAGTGAGGTAACGCGGAGAAAGGTAAAGGAAAGCCTAGGCTCAGGAGCTCTAACGACCGGAAACAGTCAAAATGAATGTGCATAAAGTGGGTCAGATCAAGCAACACATGAGAGCTTTCACTTTACGTTAAAGCTAAAGTGTGCTTGGCGGTAGCAATAAAAATATATCTTTAAAATTTATTGAGAAATTTTAAATGAAAAAAAAAAATAAATAAATAATAATTTTTAATATTTGTTGAAAAAGAAATATTTAAAAATTATTGTTTCGCAAATGAAAAAATATTGATGAAAAGAATTTTGAAGAAATTTTGCATACAACAAATATTTTCTACTTTAAATTTATGAAAAGAATTTTTCAAGAAATTTAATTAATATTATATCATAGATATATCTTTGTTGTTAACAAAAAATATTATTTGAATATGAATTATTAAAATTTATATCAGATAAAAATATTTTAGTTTAGACCAATGAAAAAAATAAAAAGAAAAAATTTTACATATTATTTTCATTTTTTTTCAATTAAAATTTTAATTATTTATATACATAGATAGTGAATCACACACTGATCCCACAAGGCCATTAGAAATTCATATGTGCCAAAAAAAATCTATAAATTGATATACATATTTATATGTATGTAAAACCAGTTGGGAGATGAAATAAATAAATAGAGGAAAGGTAAATGAAGAAATATAAGAAAGAAATCAACAACAACGCAATACAAAAGTCGTGCACAATAAGAAAAGGAAAATCAATTTCCGCTTTCAAAATAATTCCAAAGCCATACAAAGCTGTATGAACCGAGCGCCAAGACGGGGCTGAACTGAGCTGAGCTCTGCTCAGCTTGAACAATGGACGAGAGCGGCGACGGAGAGCAGACTAAAAATTGAGGTGGAGATTGAAGATAATGGGGGCCGGGTCGAGGAGAGCTCTGAGAAAAAGTTGCCATTATCCTGTGCGCCAGCGAGAGATAAGATATTTGCACAAGAATGGCATTCAGTTGATAAAATCCGATTTGAAAATGAGCGAATGCCTGGCAATGAGCAAGGCACGCGGCAACGTCTCCCCTATCGAAGCATGGCGGCAAAAGCTGTAGCAAAACAAAGTGAGACACAGTCAGAGACAGAAGCAGAAGAGGAGGAGGAGGAGAGAGAGAGAGAGAGAAGTAGAGTGCGGGAGTGTGGTAGTATTAAAGGAGTCTGGCCTCGTCGCTGGCAAGGATAACAATTTTATAAATAAATATTTGTGCGCCCTGCAAAGTTGCCTTCGCTTCTTTGCGTTTCGCTTTTGAACTCAACTATCTGGCGATAAATCATTTGAAGTTGTCGTTCCCTGCAATTGGCCCGGTGACAATCTTTGTACCAAAAAGTTGAAAAAAAAAAAAGTGAAGGAAAGACATGGCAAGCGAAAAAGAAAAGCCAACGGGGGAAAAAAAAGTGAAAAACAAAAACTCAAGGACACAATCAGCAGCTACTACAGCTGCTACTGCTGTTGCTGCTTTTTACGCACTTTCGCCCGTAAATCTGCGCCGAGCTGTAGTCGAGCGCAAACCGGAAGCGTGTCTCCGTCTGATAGTCCAACGACTTCCGCTGCTGCCGTTTAATGCTTTTTAATGAGTTGCTTCTGCTCGTCTCCTTCGAATGCCTAGCTGCCTGGCAGTGGGCGAACTTAATCGATTTCATTGGTGACAGCTTTTCGCATGTGTAAACCCAAAAATTCCAATCGGCATGGAAAATCATTTAGCCTTGTATGAAACAATTTAAGGGTTCCCAAGAAGTCAATTTATTAATTTCATTTATAAGAAATCTGTGCTACAATATGTGAATGGGAATATTTTATTTAATTTATGAGATTGGAAAATTTTATATGTTATTTGTATATATATTTTTATTTAATTTATTTTTTGGTGTACCAATTTTATATCTTTTTTTTTTGCCTTATGGAAATATCTAATTTCATTGCTGAAATTGAAAAATTTGTATTCATACATATTTTCATATATATATTTTTTACATTTTTTGTTTGTTTTTTGCATAGCTATTTAATTTAAAAATTTGTTACATTAATATTAATTTTTCATTTAATTCTGAAATTATTATAACTTTGATTTATTTCATTAAAAATTTATTTTATTTTTATTTAAAATAAATTATTTATATTTATATTTTGAATTTATTTATAATTTTGAATTATTTAATTTTTTTTGCATTATTTTATTATTGATTTTTTTCCTCGTTTTAATATAAATTGTATAAGTATTATAATATACATTTATTTATATTTAATTATTTTTTATTTATTTATAATTTGTCATCTTTAACTTATGTTTAATATAATTTCAAAAGAGTTTAACAGGCAACAGAGATTTATTTTTAAGTTTAAATCAAGTTGAAATTGATTTGTGGAACAGTCACATATGTATTTTGTTTTTGTTTTTAATGCGTCTGAGCCGATTGATGACTTTTTGCCAACGCCTTTGCCTTTGATTCGACTTTTCTCTTCTATTTTTTTTTTTTGCTTGATGTGTCTTGGAGCATTGTGTCCAAATCGGTTTTGGACGACAGTTTAGAATTCGATTGGCTGGCCTGATTACTTATGCCGGTCAGGTAAATCTTGTAGAAATTGCCCCAACCCACTAAATTTGCTCCTCTTACGCTATCTCCCCCTCTCTCCCTCTCTCTCTATCTATCTCTGTTCTCTGCAGCTGCTTTACGTTTTTGTCAATGTTGATTGACTCGATTTGTTGCTGGCGTCGCCTTAAAGCACTTGCTACAACTTTAATTTGTTTTTTTTTCCTTTGGTCAGATTTGACTGTCTTTTGGTCAGAGAGCGAGAGAGTGAAAGATAAAGAGAGCCCGAGAGCGGGCGGAGTTCTTGAGCCCGCGGCGCTTGGCTTTCTGCGTGCCGTGCATTGATAAATGAGCACGCTGCAAAGGTCGTTGCCAGGGTCGCGGCTTCTTTTCGTTTCTCTTTCTTTTTTTTTTTTTAAGGCGCTCCTCTACTTTTTTTTTATTATTTGTTTATGCGCTGACTGTCCGCTGCTTTGGTCTATTGAAAAGTTCCCCGTACCACAGCCTCGTCCAGTCTCTCCCAGTCTCTCCCACTCTCTTCTCTACCCGGAAGATAAACAAGTAGCCGCAAATGGCGGGTCCAAAGTCGATGGATGCTAACAAATTGTGGGCAATATTTTTGTTTCATCAAGAGTGTCCTTGTCGTGCTGCTGCTTGGGGCCGTTGCCAACTTTATTGCATTATTGAAAAACTTGTCCAAATATTTTGAATGTGTAGAAAAGCTTTTTGCTCTTATTAAATTTACAGCCCGCTCGCACGTCGCACTTCATTTAATTGTATCAAAATATATATATATATATACATACATATACAGAGATATTATATTCTCAGAAATTTTTAGATATGGCCTACCTTAGTTGTTGTTGGCTGCTGTAGTTGCAGTTGGGGCAGCTGAGGCAGCTGGGGCAGCTCTGTTCACTTTTCAGTTTCATCCAATTTGTTGCTGACATCTTTGCACATGATTTTATTAATGCATTTTCCCATAGTTTTTCGCATAGTAATGAAAACTTTATGACTTTGCAGGCGAGCAAAATAAGTATACAATATTTTGTATTTTTTTATTTTTTGCATATATATTTCTGTTTTTGTTTCGGCACTGTATAACGTAGCAAAACAATTTTAATCAAGCGAATTCTTTTGAGGTTTAATTAAAATTCACTTTACATATTTCTCGATAGTTTGTATTTGTATATTTCCCGCTCTCTCTCTCTCTCTCTCTGTCTACCCCTGTGTGTGGACTGCCTTTCATCAAACATTTATGAGCTGAAAAGATGAATGAAATATTTACAATTAATATTGCTTTGTCTGGCATTTTATTATTAAGGCACAAAGAAGTAACTGATATTTATTCATTTAAATTTCAACATTGAAATACAAATTGAGCGCCTTATGCATTGTATTTTTGTGACCACAATATTAATTATCTTTTCAAAGCTTTTTATTTATTATTAATTTAATTTATTTCATTGTTTTTTTTTTTGTGATTTCTGTTTCAAAAGAAAGCTGGCAGAGAATTTAAAACCTGTGCAGTTTATTTTCACGTTTAGAAATTTTTATGTAATGGAAAATAAATAAAATAAATAAAGTAAAAAATTAATTAAATACAAATGAAATAAAATAAAAAATAAATAAAATAAAAAAAAATTAATATAAAAAATAAATACAATAAAAAAATAAAATAAAAAGTAATTAAAATAAAAAATAAATACATAAAAAAAATTAAATAATAAATATAACCGAATTTTGCTTTTTACCTTATTTGATTACTACTTTTTTTTATTTTTTATTATTCTTAAAATTCTTAGTAGATTTTAGAACTGAGCACATTAATCTGTTAAGAAATTTTTAAATACATAAATGCATAAATAAATAAATTGTATTTGCATTGAATTTAATTGAAATTAAAATTGATTTGGAATTCAAGCAACAATTAGCTCCGATTTGCTGTTCATGCAATCTATCTGCATAACAGCCTCATTCATATTCAGTCAACTTCCTTGTGCGAATCATCAATTTATTTAGCCTTAAGCTCACACTTTCTGATAATTCTGCAGCATGATACACATACACACACACACACACACACACACACACACACAAACAATTTGCCTCGCAGCTGTTCCGCTCGGGGCGTCCCATGCGGCGTATGCGCAATTTGTATGCAATACAAATGTTTTATTTATATACATATATATATATACCATGGCATATGAATGAACTTTATTATTTTTATGCAGCATGCAAATATGAAAACGGAAACGTGGCTAATTTTCAACGTCTCCAAATGAAATCAATGGCAGCTGTCAACGCACTCTGCCCGCGCCTCTGCAGCGCCACACATTGAAATAAATAAATAAATAAATAATAGAAAAATGCGCACAGAAATTTTGCTGGTCGGGTAGGCGGAGTGATAAATGTGCGTGACACGCGTTTAACTCTTGGGCTTTTGGGCCTCCTAATATGTCTGGGTGTGTGTGTGTGTGTGTGTGTGTGTGTATAGTGCGTGAATATAAGTCGATTTTAAAATGTGTGCGCTTGTGTCTGTTGTATTATTGAATACGACATTTATATGCCACCATAGGCCACATGCGCATTTTCACATAATAGACACGGCACGCACACGCACACGCACACAAATGCAGCATAGCTATAGATATATTATAGATACAAATACAGATACAAATGCGTTGCCATTTGGCCTAGCGACTGTCGGACGCACGCATTTTGCCGGTTGACATTGTGACAAAAGCAGAAAGAACACTACAGAGCACAATGGATAGTCAATAGATGCAGATACATACACACACACATACATACATACATACTTACATATATATATATATATATATATATATATATATTTGTATATAGTATATATACTCTCGCTTTGTTGGCCAAATGAGGCGAAAGCCTTTCACTGATTAGGCGCAATTTCAATTAAGCGCACAGAAAACAAACAACAAAAATTTACTTTTCATAAAAAAAAAATAGCTATATTTTTAAATTTTGCCAATTAAGTTTGAAATGGCTTTTATATTAATTAATGGCCTTACCAACAAATCAAATAAAAATATATAAATAAATATATATTAACAACAATTGGTAAATAAGCAATATATTTGCTATATTGAACAAATATAAAATGCATTCAATTTTTAACTGCAACTGCTGGATATTCTATATATATATATGTCCATAGTCTGCTCAAGAAGTTTAGCAAGTTTTATGAGATATACAATTTTCATTTATTTAATTGTTAATATTCCCATAGTGCGTTTTGAAATATTAAAAAATTTGAAATAAATAAAAAGTCTGCAGAATGTAAAATAATATAATATTAAAGAATTTGAGTACTAAGCAAAGAAAGCTATTATAATTATGATATAAAGTTTTTTTTTAAATATTCAATATATATAACTATTCAATATATATAACTAAATATTTGTTTAACTCAGTTGGACATATCTAAAAAGAATAAATAAATAAATGCAAAATATAAATAATTATGAGATATCTAATAATTCATAATATTTAAATGCATATATATACATGGAGACAGAGAGAGAGAGAGAGAGAGAGAGAGCGAGAGAAAGAAAGAGCGAGAGAGAGAGAGAGAGAGAATGACAAAGCGGCTAAAGACTGCAAATTGAACAAGGAATTTAATTTTGAACTGCATTAGGAATTGGAATTAGGAATTGACGAATAAATAATTTATATATATATATATATATATATATATATATATATATATATATATATATATATATATATATATATATATTCATAACACAAAACTCGCGATACTTTTTGAGCGTACCTCGCACTTGTATACAACACTCTGTAATATTCTGCACGCTATTTTTTTCACGAGGTATTTATACAACACATTACTTTGTGGAAATCGAATAGCCGCTGCCCACAAAATAATTACCTCACATAATTTACTACAAAAGAGTATTAGATATGGTGTATACACAAACACACACACACACACACATACACATAGAACAGCTCGTTGAAATGTTGGGTGGTGGGAGAGAAAATGGCAACAAAACACGAAAAGTGGAACGAAAAATAAATTAGAATTTTTGTTTAATTGGAAATTTGATGCGAAATAACAAAAATGTTTTCACTTGTTCATTGTGCTTGTTCTTGTTCCTGTTGTTGTATTTTAATATTGCTATTGTTGTTGTTGTTGTTTTTGATATTTTTGTTGGTTTTCCGCTGGTTCGCTCGTTCGCTTTTCTCCAGCGCTGACATTGCGCAAATTGAGCTTTTCTCATCATATTAAATTTCATCAATATGTACCTATTATTTTCATTTTTAGCATCATTATTTTTGAACATGAAATATGGCATAAAATACTGGAATATCAACACAGCACTCAGCGTACTGTTCAAGACAATTACAATTTCAATTTACACTGAATTCTATGGGGAATATATGGCACAAGGTATTTTTTTTTTTAATATTTTGTGTGTGTTGAGCGAAATGTTGTTGTTAATGTTGTAAGTGAAATCGAAGAAAAAACTGAAATTGTAATAATTGAAATAAAGAAATATGTACTCATGAGCGAAGAAATGGAGTAAAATGAAATTAGTCTTTAGTTGTGCTTAGAATATAAGAATCGTATGTATTTAATTTCAAATTTAATTTTTAGATATATCGTGCCACACTCTATGGAGATCACAAAATCCATACAGTTGAAGAGAAAATTGGAAGGAACACAAACGAATACAGGCGATAGATTGTTATTGGAACACAAGCTATAAATTGTTGAGATATCACAGTTTGCTGGTAAGACGAATATTCCTTGACCTTGTCCCATTGAGGGGATTTAAAAGGCAAGGCATTACTTAAATCTTTGGACATAAGGAAGAATAGCTAAATATAAAAATCTCAGACTTAATAATGAAAAAAAAAAAATAATAATAATAAATAAAAAATAAATAAAATTAAATAAAAATAAATAAATAAAGGTAAATAAAAATAATAATAAAAAAACGAAATCAATAAAAAAATAATATAAATATATAAAATATATAATAAAAGTAGATCATTTTAAATAATAAATAATACAACAAATTTTTTTAAAAATTTGTATAGCGTAAAATATAATAATTTAATGCTTTTGAAAATGTTTCAATGTAATGAATTATGTGTGTATTATATGTTATGTATTTTAGTGCACATGTATTTGATTTTACAAAAAATTATACTGTCACATTTATTAAAAATATTTATTGAATTGTTATATAGAAATTAAAAAATGTATTTTTGCTTTGCCTGAAGATAAACAAAAACATATTTCATATTTTCATTGTGCTGCAAGCAAAAAAGTAAATGTATTTTTAAAAACCCATAAATTCAAGTGAAGCCTAAAGGCTTTGAGTGCAATATGTTGTTGAACATCTCAAAAATATAAAGTCTCTATTTTATATAATTATTATATACACATATTTATATACATTTTGTGGGTCAATTTCAAAGCATATTCATTTAAATAAATTGTTAGCTAAATATGAACTATGAACTATGCTTTTGCTACTATGAAAAGAGAGAATTTTGAAGAAGATTTTTTATTGGCAATTTTCCAAACATATTGAAATGCTGGAGAAACGTGCTTAAAACTCATATAAATATTATCGCATAAGCGAAAATAACAAAAATACTTTAAATTTCGGCACACCATTAACGTGGCCATAAAGTTTGTTAGTTGATATAAGCCAGAAACAAATAAATTCACAACGCATTTCGGCCCCGTAGCATCATTTTTGGTTCATTGTGAATGGCGAAAAAGTTAAAACACATTTCCGACCCACGCCCGCCTCTCCTTGCTTGATGTGTGGCGCATTATTAACGCACATAAAACTCGCATATAAAGTGATTTAAATTTATTAAATATAAAAACGCGCGCTGCAGCAAAGATGCGCGCATAACAATTGCAATAAAATTTAACGTGCATCGATAAAAATATAAAATCCAATAAAAGCAACAACAAAGCAACATCGATCTCACGCATACGAACAGGCAGGCCGACCAGAGAGCAAGAGAACTTCATTACTTATTTGAATGAAAAAAAAAAAAAATTGAAAAAAAAAAATTGATATACAAAATAATGGAAAAACTCACAATGGAGCCCATGAATGGACACTGTGGTCCAGTGGCGGCGGACCAAGGGGGGGTTTGGCTTTATTTATGCCACACAAATGAAGCGTATGAGTCGAGTCGAGTCGAGTCGAGTCGAGTTGAGTTGATTTGAGTTGCGTTGCGTTGAGGCATCAACAAAGGCTCGCGTTAAATGTTTTACGTTTATTTAAAAGCTTCTCTGATCGACTATATAATGCAGTATAGTAATTATAATTTTTCATTTTCAAGCAATATTTTCTGGCTTTGAATATCAGAAATCCACTTGACTGACAAATTGCTGTTTTAATTGAAGCATAACTCTTTGCTCAATTGCACGTTCATAACTTCGAGTCGATAAAGAGCAAATTTTTGTTAATTATAAGAAATATTTAAATATAATATTTATTGATGGCTAATGGGCTGTTAAGCTAAGCAGTTAATCTATTTGGAATAAAATAATTAAGAAAATCTGCTTTGCTGCTGCTTTTGATTACTGGAAACTTTGTAGGCAGTTGAAATTATTAATTTTATTAAATAATATATTTGAAGCAAGCCATTAAAAACAAGTAATTTAGATGTGATTTTCACATACAAGCTTTATTAAAATAAAATATTATATATATTTTATTTACATTTTTATTTAAATTGATTTTTAACTGATTTAACTTCCATGAAAAATTAACAAATCATAATACTTTTAAGCGATTTTCTTGCTCTGCAATATGTGCCTTAAAACTATAAATGAATGCTCATAAATTAAAAATTTGAAAAATGAAATAAAATAAATTGCTTTAAATTTTAATAATTGCAAATCTAAGTCAGCTGTGCCAGATGCGTCACATATTGATATATAAATATGTATTCAGATATTATATTTAATATATATTATTATTTATTATTATATACTAAAAAAAAAAAAAATAATAATAATATATATTTGTGTTCAGATATTATATTTAATGATCATATAATATTTACATTTATAATATACATTTATTATACTTATATTTATATTTATTTATATTTATTTGCTCAAAGAGTTTCATTTATTATAAAACTGAAAATATTTGCATTTTTTTTTTAAGTAAATGTTTTTAGTCGTCGAATAGGATATATAATTATTATTTAATTATTTTTTATAACTGTCATAGATTTGATTTTATTACTTAAATAGATTATAGTTTTTTTTTTATTTACTTATTGAGGTACACAAGAAGAATCAGTCTCTTGAAGAGTTCCATTAAAAGCTGAAGCAAAAAATCTTTAACTTTCAATATTTATAATGGTGGATCGTATAAGCTTACTCTCTCTCTCTCAGATTTCAGATTTTAATATTTTCTGTATGATGTGTAAACACTTGGATATATTAAAAGCTGTCCATAAGCAATAGTCAATAAATTTTAAACATAATTCGTATATATGTTAAATTCATAATCAAAAGCTGCAATTTAATACCACAATCCAATGAGACTTGAGTTGAGTTGTCAGAGTTTTGGTTGCTTATTCCTAGTACTCAAACAGATCACATTCATTAGCCAGAATAGCTGAGTTCTTAAATGGCTTGGCAAACAATTTTTGTGACTGCTTTAAATGAAAGTTAGGAATTTAATCCGCTATCATGTTTCGCTGGGATTGTTTGTGGATAACTTTTTAAAAATATCTTTAGTGAGCAGTAAGAATGGCGTAGAAACCAATTGCATAACTTTCTTACGGTCTGTGTTGTGACCGCACTTGGTGGCTGCTGGCTGTTGCAATGTGGGCGTGGCAGGGGCAGGAGTAGGGGCAGGGCAGCGCCCAACGACATCAACAAAAGTTGTGCAGTTTTTGTGCACTTGGATGTCAACACATCGACACATAACGGCACATTCGTCCAATTTACACACACACACATACAGAGAAAGAGAGAGAGGGAGACAAGTTCGTCCTGTGGCAGGCAAGAGCCACTCCAAGGACTCAGCAGCAGACAAGCAGCGAGCGTCCTGCTCCGTCCTGGAGTTGAGCAAACTTGAACTTTTGCGGTCCGGCCAGCTGCCGACTGCCTGCCCGACTGTTGCACAGTCTCCCACAGCAGTATGCACACACCCAACAAATGTATATATATATATATATATATATATATATGATTGTATATATATATATCTTATGTGTGCACTTCAAAGCGCTGCGCCCACAACATTTTTGGCAAGCGCGCGCTCTAATTACATGTTGGCCTAGAGGAAAACTCGAAACTTGGCGACCGTGGAAAAGTCGGCTTGAGCATGCGTTGCGGTTTTTCATTTGCATTCGCCTGGACGAACTTAGTTGCCCAACGACTTTTAACTGAATGAATTGTGTTGAAGCATCTTCCACACTCGCTCTGCTATTTTCCTTTCCATTTTCCATTTACTGTTTTCATTTTCTTTTTTTTTCTGTTGCTTGCAACGAGCATAATTACATTTGGGGCAGCTGCACTGGGCTGGCTGTATCTATATTTTATTTATGATTTTCCCAGCTTTTTTTTTTAGTTTTTTTTTGTCGTCTCTCGCAGGCGTTGAGTGTGCTGCTGATAATTTCAGTCGGCTAGGCAAATTTACACTGAGCTACAAAGTTCACGGTTTAGTGAGCAACAACAATTTTCTAGCCATGAATGCATCCGGGTAGACGAGCCAGCTCTCCAGTCTGGAATGCAGCGACTGTTTCGCTTTTCTTGTGCCCCAAACTTTCTGTGGGGTGAAGGAAAATCATTTATCAATGTCAGAGAATGTGCTGCATGCACGAGAAGTTCTCTCCTGATGGTGCTGGGGACGGCGAACATAGCGGGGACTGTGGCGCTCGTTTCCTTCAACAGCCTAAACTCTCTGATGGCAACATGTGTGTGTGTGTGTGTGTGTGTGTGTGTTGGTATGTGTGCCGAAAAACTTGCGACTTTGTTTCACAAGTGATTTTGAAAATTATGCACACGCATAAATGCGCTCGTTCGCTTCAAGCCTGAAAACTTTGAAAGCATTTTATCAATACATAATTCACAAAAACACAACAAACAAAACAAAACAATAAAAAAAAAAAAACAACAACACGTATAAAACATAATAGCAGCAGCACGCATAGCCTCAGCAGATTCTAGATTTGTTTAGTTAGTTCGTTATAACATTTTGTACGACAAGTTGAAGTGGAGTATATTGGTTTCTTGGGTGCGTGAGCGCAATGAGTTTGACTCATAATATTTTAAAGATTTATTTATTATTCATTTATGGCTTATAGAAATTGTTATTATTTTCTTAATTCTGTTTAATGTAAATAACAAAAAAAATGAATATAAATATTATTTTATTTTATTTTATTTTTATGCATTTTTTTATTAATGATTGAAAATAATAATGTTATTATAATATTTATATATATATATATAATAACATAACATAATAACATATATATAATAATGTTATTATAATATTTATAAAATAAAAAAAGTTATGAAATGATAAAAATGTTGAATGCATGCCACTTAAATTTAAAATCTTAAAAATTAATGTTATTAAAATATTTTTAAAATAAAAAGCAAAATGAATGAAATGAAAAAATTATTTAATGTCATTTAAATTTATAATTTTAAAAATTCAAAATGTTAAAATATTTATAGGAAAAAAAAAAGAATGAAATGAAATAAATTATTGAATGCATTCCATTCAAATTTAATATCTTAAAAATTAATGTCATTAAAATATTTATTCAATAAAATAAAGGTCTGTAGTTACAACAAATAGTGAAGTAAATAGAAATTGAAAAATAACAAAAACAAAAAAAAAAAATAAATAAATAAATAAACAAAAAAAGTTAGTAATCATATGGATGTGGCTTAGCACTAATTAAATATGATTTTATTTATATCAATTTATTCAAAATTCATCAGATGACCATCAGATCAAAAGAAATTCATTAGATGCTCGTCAAATTGATTTGATTTTCATTTGATAAATTTCTTCTTCCACTTTATATGATTTACATATTTAGTAATTTTTATGAATTCTTTTTAAAGACGAATGATCAAATTTGCCATTCCAGAAGAATTTTCTGCCCATGACAACTCTATCTTCAATTTGTTAATTAATTATACAATTTTCAAATTAATATTGCACATTAAGCGAGCATTAGGCAGTTGATTGCAGCTAAGTGAAACGGGCATATACTAGCCATCTTTTTTTTGTTGTTGTTGTTTTTTTTTTACTCAACATTCAGTTCAATGTGGGCGTTTGGCTTTGTCTTGGTTTATGGTAGAAAACTTTAGCACTTAGCTGCAGAGCTGCAGTCGGCAGTCGGCAGTTGCCAGTTGCCAGTTGCCAGTTGCCAGTTGGCTGAGAAGCAGCTGAGCAACTGAGCAGCTGAGCAGCTTTCAAGTGGCGTCTCATAGCGGCTTTCGTTCTTTTTAAGCGGTCGAGCGACGGTTCTAATTCTCTGGCCGGCACTTGTTTGCTGGCGAAACAAGTTTGCACTCGAAACTCGTAAATAATGAATGGGCCAAAAGCGCAACCGCACCATTCATAATGGAAAAAGTTGCCTCGGTCCACTCGAAACTATTGCACTTGATACAAGGCTTGCTATATGCTGCATGCCGCATGCCGCATGCCGCTTGCTGCATTGCTGCAACGTCTCTGCTGGCTGCCGGCGGCGTTATTGTCATGTGTACAGTAAAAATAACAAATAACAAACACTGGGCGTGCCACTACATGCCATAAAAGGGTGGCCCAATGTTTGTGCATTGACGGCTGTGGCCTTGATGCGGTTATATGCCACATGCTGCATGCCCCATGCCGCATGCCCCATGTCCCATGCCACATCCAACCAACCATCCAGCAGCCATTGGTCAGTGTTGTGCTGCTGCCAAGGTTAAAGTTTCCATTTTAATATTGTATCTGACGTTGTTTATCTTATAAGCTGCACAGGGCTTAGCTTTTCATTTCGATGGCCATTTGTATAGATGTTTTGAAAAGGAAATTGAAATTTTTGTTTAGTTTATGACAGCGATAAATAATCGAATTTAGTTTTAATTCCAGAATTAGAATATGCTGCAGAGCATAGAATATATACTAGTTGGAAACTGTAGCAATATTATTATTATTATTATTATTATTATTATTATTATTATTATTATTTTTTAATATAAAAGGCAACAACTCAATGTCATATTAAGGTCTAAGCGCTGAAAAGTATGCTACATTTTAATGCACACAATTAATTTATTAAATATTCATAAAGAAACCAATTTTCTTTGAGCTAAAGCTAATTAAAAATTAATTTTTGATTAGTTAAAGTTAATTGAAAAATATTAATTTTGTATTTAATTGAATTTGAATTTGAATTAAAAAAAGAATACATGAAACATTTTAATAGTTGTATTCAGAATAGAGCCTGCAGGCATTTCAATTTAAGATTTATATGCAAAAAAATAATAATAATAATAATAATATAAAATAAATAAATAAAATAGAAGAAATACAAATATAAATAAACAAATCAAATAATATAAATAAATAAAATAGAATACATTAATAAAAAATATATGAATAAACAGAGAAGAAACCTAAAATATCTTTATTTTAGTTGTTTTGTTTTGCATATACAAATAATATTAAAAAGTATTAATGTAAATAATAAATTAATTTTTGTATATACAAATATGTATTAAATAATTATTAAAAATATTTATTAAATTATTCTTTGTAGTGAACTTCAACATATGAAATGGAGCTTATACTTTTTGTTGTTAATATTTTCTTTGACTTTTCTACATTAAAAAATGATACAAATTTTTAAATTTTGTATCAAATTGTATAGCTTTTTGTGACGCATTTTCTTAAAGCTACATTCATTGGCACGTTGGCACATATCATTTATTCATAGTAACTGCAAATAAGCCTCAATTTCACTTACCTTATTCGAGTTTCCAAAAATAACCGCAAACTGTTTGAGATTTACGCAAAAGAAACAACTTAATTAAAAATGCAAACCCCAAAAACAGAGCAAAACAAAACTAAACAGAGAAAAACGGGCAGAGAAACACACAGAGAGAGTAAAAAAAAAAAACCGAATAAAGCTTGCTTACAGTCTGCGTTTTGAGCGGAAATTGGAATACACACACACGTCGTCCAACAGATGTCGCCGCAGCACATTTCCCCAGAAATGGCACACTATACGTGTGTGTGTGTGTGCAGTAAATGTTATGCCGTAATTATTGTTGTATTTTGACTTTAGTTTGAGTCTTTTGCGGATTTAAATGCATTTAATTTATGTGACTGCATGTGCGCACATATTTACATTGGACGCTTTCAACACGACGTCGACTTGGACATTGAAGCGCCAAATGGTAAATGGCAAATGGCAAATGGAATGTGGACTTTATGGAAAGGGCGGGCGGGTTGTATGTGTGCGTGTGTGTGTGTGTGTTGTATTCGGCACACACGTGCGCTAAACTCGTATTTTTGAAAATCTCAGCTTGCCGGGCCGGGCACGAGACACGAAGCCGACCGAGTCCACCATGCGATTCAAATGTAACAAGCAGACTGAGTGCGGCTCAGCAGCGTCAGCGCCAGCTGCAGCGCCAACAGCAGTACTAGCAGCAACAGCCGAACGGGGGGCAGCGGCGGGCGACGAGAGCATAAATAGCGGCAGCGAAAGCTGTAACGAGTAGCCGAAGTCCGTCGGCCTCAGCGCCGTTCAGAACAACCGCCAATAAGCAGAGAGCGCTAGAGAGAGAGAGAGTGTAGCATCTCTCACCCACTCGCTATAACAGCGGCACGGCTGCTGATGCGCAAGCGTCTGCTCTCTCTCATTGTCTCCCTCTCACTTGCTGTTATCGTGGTGAATATGCGGCACTGTTAAAAGGAGCAACAGTTTGGTATTGTTTTTGGCTATGGACAGCTATTGTACGTGTTGCTGTGGTAAGAGAGGGGGAACGTTGAAGTAATGTAAGTTATATTAAATAATAGACATTTTGAATTAAATTTTGCAAATTAAAGTAATTCATAAATTAATTAATGCTCATTAATGAAAAGTTCACTTTTAGCATGTAAGCGAGAGCTAATAGCAGCGTAAGCCCCGCCCTGTTAACTATTATCCGCTGTTATGTTAATGCTCGCACTTACTGTTAAAACTCACCCCTCTTGCTATAATTCTGTTATAGCACAGTCTTCGGCTGCTGTTATTGCTGACAGAGCAAACGTAAATGCTATTTAACAGGAGTGCAGCTGATTTTACATAGCCGAAGCGTCAGCCAAACAGAAGTGGATTGAATTATTAGATTAACAGAAAATAGGTTTTGAAAATAAAATATTTTCCGAGTTGGAATACTTTTGAATTTTAATAAATAATATTATTTAATAAAATTTAGGAATAGGCAGTATGCAGTTTAATTAGTTTTGGCGTTTAAAATTGATTTTCATTCATTATACAATAATTATATTTATATAATATTATATATCAAAGGCCCATTATCCATCTTTCCAACTCAAAGACTACAAGAGCTATTTCATTCATTTATTATTAAGTTCAAATTCTCTAATGAAGCATATTTAGCTGAAATGAGTTGAACTGCGATAAGAAGAAGCAGAGATTATACTGATTTGAAATCACGTTGAAATAGATTACTATAGAGTGTCTTCATGCTCTTTCTTTCCGCAACTCTTTCAATTATGGAAGCATTGTCCGAGATAATAGCGCATCTAAATTGAATTCAATTGGATTAATTGAGTTTTGCTTGGCTCTTATTGAAGCGTAAAGAGTTGTGTGGGAAATCAAAACAAGTCGCAGTTCATTATTTACTCGAAGCTGCCATCCATTAAGCTGATGCAGTGCATCAGTGTAATTTGCTCTGTTCAGCTGCTCACCTGTTCCGGCTGATTACTGTTATCTCTCAGATGAGCGACTTTTGGCGTAATCATAATGCAACAGACTGCTGAGTGTGAAAGCTGCTTAACCCCTCCAATACTTTTGCCTCTTATGAAGTTCAACAAATTATTGTGAATGGGATTTTATACCCCATACTATCTACTCTCTTCCTCTCTCTCACTTGTTCTCCCTCTGTTTTTTTTTTTTTCGGGGTTGATTTGTATGCAGCGCTAAAAGCTTGAAAAATGTTTTACCCGCACGTGTTTCCTGCGCTTTGATACACACAGACACACACACTTACAGATATTCGAGACACATTATATAAAATAGGATAAAAAAAGCACAACAATGAAATGGCAGTTGGGTTTGCGCTGCGACATTCACATTACAATCTTCAAGGGTTGAGGGTTGCCCAACCCCTAGGCCAGTGTAAGAGAATGAAAAGTGTTGCAGTTTCTTTTTCTATTTTTTTTGTTTTCTTCTTCTTATTTATGTGGCCGATTTTGTTGGGCACATTAGGGCGTCTAATGAATGAGTGGAAAAGCCGGCACAGAAGCTATCGTTGGGGTGTCTTCGCACTCGCACTCGCACTCGCACTCGCACTCTCGACTCTCGTTCGCATTGCAAATTCTTTGGGTTGCATTTTCCAAATTGAATCCTGTGAGAATGCGCGCAGACAAACATCTAAATTGTCAACGTAATGTGACAAAATATCGAAGTCAGCAGGTAAAGCCAGAGCCACAGCCAGAGTCAGAGTCAGAGCTAGAGCCGGGAACAGTCAGCAGCCATCAGGACAGTAGCCAACACCCGCGAGGACATCGTCTGTCGACTCGGCGACTCAATTCAGTTGTGTGAAACTTGCCAGGCACGAATTCAATTTCGCGTCCACAGATGCCATTCACCTTCGGCACGTACAACTATCAACGTCAACAAGTTACACACGGCGAGCGGTCGGGGGCTGGCTGCCAGGTGGGCGTGGCAAACTAAAGTGGAAAACAGCAGTCAGACAATACAATTGCTTCCTTGAATGCATCTGTCGGCTCCACGGCGTCCTTGTCGCTGTCATCCTACTTCCGTTGAAATCGTGAGACGTTCCCGCGCACTTATTCTCCACCAACCGGTACTACGTCCCTCATGCCACTCCCACTCCCTCTCCCTCTCCCACTCCTCCTCCTACGCCCACTGCCCTTGCTCTGTCCGCGCCTCTTGTTAGTCACCATGGCGAATGCTCCTGATGCTTCTGACATTTTATACTGAATTATTTATTTAGTTTTGCTTTCTCTATGTACTCATTACTTCCTTTTTCTTTGCATACCCTGTAGTCGCGAAAGCGCTTCCAATGGGCTGGATTCACTAAGAGTTTAGCGGAGTTGTGGGTGAGATAAATTAGATAAAGTGAGGAAGCAATAGTAAGTGAGAGAGGGAGGGAGAGATAGAGCGAGAGACAGCAAAATAGATAAGATAATGTCATACAGCCAGAGAACAGTTGAATGAATAGCAGTTGAAGAGCCCGAGAGAGACTGAGAGAAATATTAATAGATAGTCAGAGAGAGAAAGTAAAATGGAGTGAAATTAGAATAGGGGAGATAGATATATAAATATGTGGCTAAAAATGCTAAATAGAAAGTTAGAGCGAATAAATGGCAGACAGTAAGACAATCAGGAAATGAGAATGAGAGACAAAGAGGGAGAAGTTGAGAGCGAAAAGAGAGAGAGAGAGAGAGAAAGACAACAGCAGCGAGAGAGATAAAAAGATAACGACAATAGATGAAAGCTAAAAAGATATAAATATATAATAGATCACAAGTAGAGTTTAGAAGAAAAAGTGCTGAGTGAGAGAGAGAGAGAAAACTATAGCTAAATATGTGAAAAATGAGTTAAAAAAAAAAGAGAGAAGTAGAGTGAGAGGGAGCGGGTATAGAAATAACAAAGAGACAGAAAGAGATTGTGGACTCTATTTTAAATTTATAAATTTTATTATTATTATTTTTATTATATTTTAAAATAATACATTTTATTATTATTTTTTAATCATATTGTAAGATTATACATTTTTTTTATTATTTTTTAATTATATTTTAAAATAATAAATTTGAAAATTCCTTACGTATTTTTGTACATAAAAAGTAATTAATTTATATGTAAAAAATCTTCAATAATTTGTTCGATTTCTTTTTCAACAGAAGATGATAAAGTACTGGGTATTTCTTAGTTGAGCATTCCCCACTCTGTCACTATTGATAGTCTTTTTTTTTTTTCTTTGTTCGCTCGCAAAGTTGTGTACGTACTTTGACATTTTTATTGTGCTGCGTTAAATTTGCAGACGACAAAGTCAAGAAGGTTGAAATATA
The DNA here is from genome assembly GCA_035047405.1 of Drosophila stalkeri. Taxonomy (NCBI): domain Eukaryota; kingdom Metazoa; phylum Arthropoda; class Insecta; order Diptera; family Drosophilidae; genus Drosophila; species Drosophila stalkeri. Next base: position 14,103,198 of record JAWNPR010000039.1, read on the forward strand.
AGCCAAGTCCACGACTGGGGCAGGGCAAGGCGATCGCTTACGAATCTAATTAAATGTGTATATGTTGCAGACATACAAATATATATATGTATATATATATGCTTATATAGATATGAATATATGTACATAGTATATATATATATATCTATATAGACTTTGGGAACTTGGCACCAAATGAAATTGAACAAAATGCGGCTCTCAAACTGTTTGATTACCTCGGAGATTTGCGCTCTACTAAAATTAAATATGACTGTGAAATATTTTCAATTTGTGGACACGAAAACTTTTCTCTCTCTTTGGCCCACTCTCTCTCTCTCTCTCACACTCTGCTTTATATACATATATACTATGTATAGTCCGTACATTTTGTTACTTGCTTTTGGTTACCCATGGGAAATTTCCTAACAGAAAATAAAAGTTTCTGGTCAAGTGAGTGCAAAACTTTTAAGTGACGCACTTTTTTTTCGCCTCTTCTTCGGCAGCTGCTTCTCCTTATTATACTTCTCCCTTCTACGCTGGGTTGGACACGAGCTCTAGGTGGTTAAGTGGAACTGGATTATGGATGGCTGTACAATTTATAAGGCTTGACTTCTGCTTCTGTGAGTGTGTGCGCGCTTTGATTACAGCTGTTGATTACATTTGCCATTTGTGAGCAAGTATGTATAGAGCATCCAATAGCTGGGGACAAGCGTCAACTGATTTCCTTGTGGAGCGTCTAGATTGATGAGCTTCCTAACATGCTTATCAGCTTTTCGATTTCGTTTTTATGAAGAGCCAAAAGCATCAAGACTTTAAAAGTTGCACTAAAAATAGTGCTGGAAAATGCTTTTCCTTGTGCCATAAAGTTTTGATAATTATGTGAATTTTATTTGATATAAGTTGGCATTCGTGACTGTCATCAGAGTCAATATATATTTTTGGATTATCTCATATTTTTTCACATGCAGTTAACATAAAATCAGTCGACCTGATTTTACAGCTCTGGCAATTTGGGCCAATTGTCGAGATGCTTTGTTTAAGCTGGATATGTGGAAAATTCAGATTTGGATGCCATAAACAAATTCGTAATTGCCTTGTAATGCCTTGTGTTGACAGACGTACGACAAACAGATATGGGCGCTAGCCACATTCAGTTCAGAGTGAAATGGAAAGAGCAGAGAGCGACATATGTGTGTGTGTGTGTGTGTGTTGGTTGCTGCAAAAAATTAGCATAAAACTTCGATTTCGCCTGCGCACATTGCGGCCGAACGTAAATGGCAAACGGACAGAAAACGAGGCGCAAAAACGTATTTGCCAGCCTACAAATGGCAATAGATTGTCGACCATAAACCCAAACGGGCCTTAATGCCAGACGTACGAGTGCACAGCACGTGAATGTGAAGATGTAACAATAAGCAAGGCAAACGAGAAAGAGAGAGAGAGAGATGGAGAGAGAGAGAGAGACAATGAAATACCCTAGCTATAGCCGTAAGAGAGTAGTTTACTTAAGAGTAGAGTAACAGATTGTAAAGATATAATAAGAAGTGGAATAGAAGAGAGTATATATATAGTCTATATAAAGTAGTAGAGTATATATTCTCTTTTACACTTCATATTACATTTTCATACTCTAATATATTAGAGTATATACTCTATATTAAGTAGTAGAGTGGAGTCGAATATATACTCGATTACTTTGATTTATTGAGCTCAGCATATGAATATGAAAATGCGACTATAAGCAAGGTGAAGAGTATATACGATAAAACGAGTGACTGTATGATTGATATATATTGATCAGTATCAGGAAAATATTGACTCTGTTGAAAATAGCATATTTGTATGAGCAGAGCGAAGATGGGACTATAAAATAAGTGGAATGTATACTCCTATGGTAAACTCATATGGTAAACCCTGTAGAGAGAGAGAGAGAGAGAGAGAGAGAGTAAGGGGCGTGGACTCAACAATTATTAGAGATCTTCGAGTGAGTGAAACTCTATTTAAATACATCTACAACTGAATTAGATGTTAAAATTAGATGTTAAAGTAAATAAAGCTGAGATGATGGAACTATGGAATAAATGCTCAATGCTGATTGATTTCTGCCAATTAAAGGGAGCAGCCTCGAATATGCTTGATTTAAATTAAAAAGAAACAAAAAAAAAAAAACAAATGTAAATATATGATTGTATATAAAAATATAAAATTAAAATATATCATATAAAATTAAAATATAGCTTATATACAGTCAGTTATAAGGACAGTGTTTGATACCCTGTAAGTTCAGAAATAAGATTGTCTTTAAATGTTGTTTATAAAGATATAATTGAGTTTACTTTATTTAGAAATAAAATAAATTAAAGCTATTCCACAATTGATTATTGAAATGATGCATAATTCTGGGGTAAAGGACTAACTTCTAGTCGAATTCATTTCATTTATTTTACTAGCTACAATATAATCTTATATAAGCATAATCTTATTATTTCTGTATTAAAATTCAATTAAAATTGCTTACAACTAATATTCACTGCTCTCTCAACTACAGGGTATTCCAATTGGAAAAGTGCACAGCTTCACATATCCTAAGCTAATTGGTTATTTTCGCATTAATTGCAAATCTATTTCAAAACAGAATTCTGCCCCGAGCTCTGTAAATACATACCCGAGTAAATCTATTGGCTTTGGGACTAAACTCTATTGTCTGCATGTGCTGAAGGGCGTGAGTGTGTACTGAATATTTCGTTCATTTGACTAATTAAATTTGGAAACTTGTCTGCTGGAATTTTATGAATATTTAAAAAGTTTTGCCAAATGATTTGCCGCAGCGTGTCGGGTTGGGGTTGGGGTTGGGGTTGGGGTTGGGGTTGGGGTTGGGGTTGGGGTGGGCTTGGCTTGGTTTGGCTGCAAGACAAAAGCCAAAGCCTCCTCAAATTGAAAATTCATCAAAAAAGTTGAATGGTTTGCGTAAAATGAATCAAATATTCATACATGCACGCAACTTTTTATTAGTTGGTCCGAAAAAGTTGAATTGGCTAATAATACTCTCTACATCTATCTCTCTCTCTCCGTTTCTCTCTCTCGCTCTATCTCTAAAAAGCAATTAGTCCTAACTTCTAACACCACTTGAATGGCTTTTGCCAACCCTGTTTGCAGAGTGTTGTAAAACTCTGTGCCGAGTGTGTTGAGCAACACAGTTTGCCTATCGATTCGATTACTTTTGGTTATGCTAGAATTTTCAATTAACTCAGTAACTTGCCTGATTTCAGTTTATAATTGCTATACAAATGGAATCACGTTACAAACTAACTGAGGCCAATCTCAATATAAAAAACGATATTAGCTTCATAGAGAATGTGCTGCAAAGCAATGGCGCTGAGGCCGAACCGAAAGTGATACGTTATCTATTGGACTTGTCCTACAGTAAGTAAAGTTGCTGCATTTATTATTATTATTATTTTTTTTTTTATGTAATTTGAGATTTCGATAAAGCAAATATTTATTAATTTTTATATTTTGCAGCTTTGGCACGCAATCAGTTAGTTGAGGCGCGTCGCTTTGCCAATCTGTGCAATAAGACCTATGTGGATGTGAAGGACTTGCGCGTTGCCAAGATGGAGAAAACGGATGACTTTGAGCTTGGTCCACTTCTGCTGTCCAAGCCCATTGTGCAGCCGCTGCCATCGCCAACGGCAACGACCAGTCTGCTGCTGCCGCCATGGCGCAACTGCCAGGTGGGCGCCAATGCGGAGCTGAAGCAGATCTTGTCCGAAATGGATAGCATGCTGCAAGGGGAAGTCGGTCCACCGTCTAGCAAAATATCACGCATGCGTCTGCCCAATCAATCAAGGCTTAATTAGTAGAAAATCGAATACAATTTTATTGCAATAAATAAAACTTAATTGCGAACATAAATATAATTATTCATAATTTGTAATTATTTCATTGCTCTGCATTTTCTTAGCTTCTGTTGCTCCACTTCGTACTTCTTCAGAGTGTGGCCATAGCTGCGACAGACTTTCGTATGCATCAGACACTTTCTGCAAATCGTCTTCGTGCTAATCATCTCCATGCTGCTGCTAACCTCACACACATTCCAGGCATGCAGCTTCCTATAGATCTTGGCCCATCGCAAATCGATGCTCGATGACATTGATAGAGAGACGCGATAGGGCTGCATCGAGGCAAATATGTCCTCTTCGTATTCCGTGTAGCACTCTGGCTGCATAATATCGATTATTAAATATTATGTGTATAGAAATTCTCAGCGACAACTTACTGTGCTGCAGCCATTCCACATATCTTCGAAACTGGGATTCATCTTGAATTGTTCTCAGTGGTTCGGCTCTCAATTACATTCGATTTGATTTGCGTTTAATAAGACACTGACTCTGACAGCCAGCAATGACTTGCATTAATTATTTTGACAATCAGTTCATGGATTCCATTGTTTTTACTAAAGCGATAACACGATATTTTTCAATATGAGAATTCAGTGTGAACACTATTGCAGATATTGAAATTAATCAAATTTAATTTGATATGCACTCATGTGTATGATAAATTGAGATGCATGGAATTTGTTTCATAAACTCTTAAAGGAAAGAAAAAATAAATAAATAAAGAAAATAAATATACAAAAATAATGAAATAAAAATAAAATTATTGTGGAATGAAAATAAATTATATAAAAAATAAAGAAATAAAAAAAATAAATAAATAAAACAAAAATAAATAATGAAAATTAAAGAATATAAAAAAAATAAAGAAAAGAAAAATAAATAAAAAAATTATATGGAATGAAAATGAAAAAATATAATAAATAAATAAAATATAAATTAATAATGAAAATGAAAAAATATAAAAAATAAATAAAATATAAATTAATATTGAAAGTGAAAAAATATATAGGAATAAAAACAAAATATGTAAATAAAATACAAATAAATAATGAAAATGAAAATATATAAAAAATAAATAAATAAATAAAAAATAATTATAAATAAATAAATCAAAATTATATAGACTGAAAATGCTCAGATCTACATATGCCTTTTCAGCATCAAAATATTTTTATTTAATACATTTTATTTAATCGGAGTTTTCGTTGAAGAGAATAATTATTAGCTGAGCGCCATTGCATAATATAGCTTCCATATGCTCTCTCTCACTCTCTCTCTCTGTCTCTCTCTCTGTCTTCTCTCTCTCTCTCTCTTTCTCTCTCTCTCTCTCTTTTCATATACTCACGTTCTTTGCAAGCTTTGCCTGCATCTTTTAGACCTGCAGCTCTCTAATGCAGCTTAGAATGAGCACGAATTTCTAATTTTTATTTGTATTTTTTTTTTTTTTTACTTTGATCATGATCAGCATATAAAAATAGTTTAGTGCACTAATCCCTGGAGCTTATAAATATTTATAAATGAAGTGTTTTAGTTGTTCTATGTTAATTAAGATGAGAAGTGCCGGCACAGTTACATTTCGAGCATCTGGCCATGTGGTAAATAATATTTACATGTCTCGGCATTTGCATAGCTAACGACAAAAACTATTTTACAGCTCAGTTTCTCGCTCTCTCATTCTATCTATCTCTCTCTCTCTCTGACTGAATAACCAGCATGGCGTAGGTCCCCCGAGCAGTTTACAAATTAATGCGAACCCGCACGTGTTAATTCAAGGATGTGTGCCCCTGCTCCTGCTCCTGCTGCTGCTGCTGCTGCTGGCGCTACTTTATCCTTTCCATAGCCCTGCACAAGGATTCGGCATGAATTTGCATATTAGAAAAAGTTTTTTGTGCCTGTGAAATGCCAGTTTAATATGCGTGAAGTAGTTTTGTCTGCTTAAGAATAACTAAAACTTGATGTAGCCTAACTTCCATATGGGCACCCAAGACGGCCCCGCCCACTGCCTCAGCCAAGTAACACGCTCTGTGTGTGGGCGGCATAAATAATTACGGCACATGTGCAGCAGCAGCAGCAACAGCAGCATCAGCTTTATCTTCCAGCTCTAAGCAACAGTGTCTACCATAAGTTTGTGGAAGGTGTAAAGTGGTTAAGCGTTTTAAATGATTGTTAGGCTTAGAGTTAGTATATTCAATATGTGTATGTATGTTCAATAAAGCAGTGTCATGATTGCTGTTGATGTTGATTGATGATTCATTTTAATAGTCCAAACCTCTTAAAATAAATTAATTTTGTATTTAAAACTAAGATTTTTTATACCCTGAACCTATTGAAAATGGGAAATAGAAATATATTGTTTTTTTTTTTTTTTTTTTTTTTTTGTTTTTATTATTATTTTTAATTTGCAAATAAGTAAAACAAAATTTATATTTTGAAATAAAATTTTTTTTTTTAAATTTAAAAATATATATGTCTTGATATAAGGTAAGAGGTTTGTAAAGCGATAGTTCACTAATGAATTTTGGATTAATTTATTTAATAAATAAAAATGGATTTCGCTGTGAAATTCAATTTTTGAGATTCGTACCTAAATCTGAGCTCAGAAATGGTTTTTATTTGAAAAGGTTCGCTCATAAATCTGAAATTATATATTAACTATCAATCGCGACTAATTATACCCTAACATTATCAGATCTTCACGTCATAAGCTGAAACTTCACTTCGGCCTAACTGCAGCTTGTGCGCTTTTCTCGGCAAACATGAACTGGATGAGTATGACGAGATAGGTAACAACAGCGCCAAACATCTGCAGAGAGTGTGTGTGAGAGAGAGAGAGAGAGAGAGAGCGAGAAAAAGAGAGAGTGAGCCAGAGAAAGGAAAAGAGAGAGAGGGAGTGAGAGAGAGAGAGATAGATAGAGGCATAGATAGAGAAATAGATATAGTTAAATAAAGGGAGAGAGAAAGAGATAGATAGATATATAGATAGATCGAGAGATAGAGAGAAAAAGAGAGATATATAGGTAGTATGATAAACAGAGAGAGAGAGAGAGATCGAGAGAGATAGATAAAATGGGATAGATAGAAAGATAGATGGATAGAGAGAGAGAGATATTATATATAAATTTCTTTAATAAAACTAAATAATATAAAAGTAAGTAAAATTATAAACTTACGCTGCTCAATAAATGCAGATTGAGGCTAAAGAAATCCTTGGCCGTCACTACGAAGCGTTGATGCAGCGTCTGCAGCAAAAACTCGCTGACCAAATCATTGTAGCGCTTACTGCCCAAAGGTTTAATCAGCTTTGGTATCAAACAGCCAATTTGACGACTCTAAAAAAATTATAAAATTAAAAAAAAAATGTTATATTATTACAAATATTAATAATGTTTTTTTTTTTAATACTTTATTATCAGTTCATTTCTCACATGATTAAAGCTTTGCTGGCAATGCCAACAGGTGACCGAGAGCAAAAGGCCCACGTTGAGAATAAAGCCCAGATAGGGAAACATATAGACGCCGCCTTGTGATCGTATCAATATGGTTTTGGCTAACCAATATGAGCTGAATATAAAGTCAAAGAACAAGACTATGAACACAATGAGCATACTCATGCCATAGGCTAGATTCAGTTGTACGAAGATTAGGTGCAATTCTCTGTATTGCTCCTTGAGGCGCACCAGCTGCTCCACGTCGAGCTGCTGCCTGTAGCGAGTGGTCTGTGCTGCCAACTGCTTCAGGCTTCTTCGCATGTCCAGCACACGCTCATTGGCCACCAGCACCTCTGAGAGAAATGCAATCACCTTCAGTTGCACCACCCAGGCACTCGGTGCGCTCATCCAGAAGATGGGCGTGTACCACTCCCACTTCGTGTTAAGCCTGAACCATATAAGTGGACTGTGCAGGGCCACCAAAAAGAAGACACAGCAGACACAAATCAGCTCATTTTCTAGATTTCGACGCGCCAAATGATTCAGTGCTAGCTGCAGCTCTAGCTGACGATGTGTGCGACGCTTCAGAAAAGTGTCCAGCAAAACGAAGCCATGCGCTGAGCTCAGCATTATAAACATTGCCATTGTTATCAGACAATCCAGACTGCAGTAGGGTATCGCTGAGATGTATCGCGGCACACCTGTCCAGACCGCAACAAGCCAGCAGAGCCACAAGCCAAAAGGCAAATACTGCAAGCGATGCAGCCGCGAATTGCATCGCACGCCCATGCAGCTTAGGAGCAGGAGTAAAATGTCTCGCATCATAACTGATGCAGTCAAGGGAAGTAGCTGAACTAAGTAGTAGATAGTCAAATGGAATTGGGAAAGTGCTGAGAAAGGCTAAAAGGCAACCAATTCATCACTGTCATAATTATTGAACTGATTGACTATTCTGTCAAAAGGGAATCAAGTAAGAGTATTCTATGTGTGAGTGCTCAACTACGAATTAATCAATTAATTACACAGCCAAGAGCAGTTATTATACACACAGAACACATACATGTACGCACACACAATCACGCACTCTGCTGACTGCGCAATTTACGCTGCGACTGCGTTTGAGCTGTGCTTGGGTAGCATTTGAGCTCTGCCAGAGCTGCGCCTGCCTGCGCTTGAGCTCTGCCTGCGCTATGCTTGAGCTCTGCTTGGGCTGTGTTTTGAGCTTTGCTTTTGACTCCGCTTGAATTCTACCTGCGGTAGCTTTGAGCTCTGCCTGACCTGCGCTAGCGCTCTGCCTGCGCTATGCTTGAGCTCTGCTTGGGCTGTGTTTTGAGCTTTGCTTTTGACTCCGCTTGAATTCTACCTGCGGTAGCTTTGAGCTCTGCCTGACCTGCGCTAGGGCTCTGCCTGCGCTATGCTTAAGCTCTGCTTTGGCTGTGTTTTGAGCTTTGCTTTTGACTCCGCTTGAATTCTACCTGCGGTAGGCTTGAGCTCTGCCTGACCTGCGCTAGGGCTCTGCCTGCGCTATGCTTAAGCTCTGCTTTGGCTGTGTTTTGAGCTTTGCTTTTGACTCCGCTTGAATTCTACCTGCGGTAGGCTTGAGCTCTGCCTGGCCTGCGCTAGAGTTCTGCCAGCGCTATGCTTGAGCTCTGCTTTGGGCTACGCTTGACTCTGATTGGTCTGCGTTTGAGCTCTGCCTGACCTGCGCTAACGCTCTGCTTAGGGCTGCGTTTGAGCTTTGCCTGTGCTCTACCTGCGCTGTGCTTTGAGCTCTGCTTGAGCTACGCTTCAGCTCTGATTGGTTTCCGTTTGAGCTTTGCCTGGTGACTACCTCTGCTGTCTGGTATGAGTTATAATATAAAAACCTATTTGTTCATTATAAAACGGAATTTCTTAATTAAACTTTGCAAGCGTATAAATATTATTATATTCAGTCGTATTTGCTCACGAACATGTATGTAATATAACATATTGAATGATGCAGTAAGATACAATATATAATAATGCGAGGTATCTCAACACTCATCATATGCCACTGTATTGCAATAAAAGCTCTCTTCATATCTCATCATTATTTCATTAAAAATATTCCTCATCATTTCAACTCTTATAAACGTCCTCTACTCACATTATAGGCACTTGCGTCGCCGTACCAGAAGAGCGCTGTGATTAGGGTACCAATGGCAAAGCAGGTGTTCCCATTGAAAATGTACATATAGATGCGCTGGGAGACATAGGCCTCTGTGATGAACCAGTAGGCATTCGCGACAAACTCAAAGCTGCACATCAGCTGCACGCAGAGCATGCCCCAGCCGTAGCAGTCGCTGAAGAGCTCGTGGCTTTCATAGATGCGCTCGTAGCTGAGACGCAGCGTCTGTAGGTGCTTCCAGTCGGGCAGGCTGTACTGCTGCCACAGGTCGTTGCCGGTGGCGAGGTGCAGGAGTGAGTGACGTAGCTGGACGGCGCGTTGATTCAGCTCCATGATCTGCCACATCAGCTGGACGAAGTGGAAGCGCAACTGCCATTTCTGTGGCAGAGAAATTATGTGTACCGGGGATATGCTGAATTTGGAATTGGCCCAGGACTTGACGATGTCGCTGGCCAACTGTGTGCCAAGTAGGATTAGCAAACGCTTCGATCGGTGGCAGTTGTGTGAACTGCTCAGCCGCTTCATCTGCAGCTCCAATTGAATGCGATAGTCCTCCAGACGCACATACGATCGCTGCTTAAATATGATCTGCGCTTGAATTAACAGACCCAGTATTGAGTAGCCGATGTATAGCAGTGATCCAGTGAGGTAACTGACGCTCAGGTTCCTATCCACCAATATGTAGGAGATGCCAGTCCACAGCATCCACATGAAGTACGCGCACCAAATGAGGCGCATGAACAATGCGAACAACAGCCAATAAAGTTGAGACACAGGAGGCAATGGCACCAGGCCCATGCACCAATAGATGCCCAGCAAAAAACGACCGAAGAGTGCCTCAAGCGAATCCATGCTGCAGCTGAAGAGCTTTCAATTGGAACTAAAGAGAAATATTCTTTAACTACATATTGTAAATGTATATTGAAACATGCTCTTAGTGAAGCGATCAATCATAGCAGCAATTAAATTGTCTGACTGGTTAAATACGTTTGACAATTAAATTGTTGAGAGTGCTAGGAGAAGTAAGAAAAGGCTGGTTGGAGAGAGAGAGAGAGAGAGAGAGAGAGAGAGAGAGAGAAAGAGAGAGAGAGAGAGAAATGTATAAAAATAGTTATTTAAATGCCAGAGCAACTAATAGATGTGGTAAAGAGTAAGTAGGATAACTGGGTAGACCTCGCTTCTGCACAAAAGCTAGATAAAGCTTAGAGCTTAATTTACAGAATTATAGAGTTAACATATAAAGATTAAGATTTTAAATAGATTTCCAGATATGTTTAAGAGACATTATATGCATATGCTAAACATAATAAATAAACTCATTGACTATCATTTCTTCCTCACTTATTAAAATTACTACTAAATCTTATATATTTACCTTCACATGCAAAGAGCATATAATTAATAATCATTTAATATATGTATATATTTTGAAAAAATTTATGATATTCACATTATATTATAAAATATATTTTATCCAAAAATATTCATAGAATTTTAATTTTTATCTTATATGTTTTTATATTTTTATTTTTTTCTGCTGTGGTAAATTAGTTTTGATGATACGCAGAATATAATTAAAAATAATTTAATATATGTTTGTATGTATATATTATAAAAAAATATGTATATATATATATTATATTATAAAATATATTTTTGTGGTCTCAAATATATTTTAAAAATTTTAATTTTCATTATTTATTTATTATTTTTTCTAATAATTATTTATTTTATTTATATTTTTTCTGCTGTAATAAATTATTTTTGTGGATATGTACTGGAATTTTGATGATAAGGAAAAATACTATTGTGAATAATCCTTAAAAATATTCATTATAAACTTTTTGCCAATATTTCAAACTCCAAAGAAAAACTTTTCATTTGTTAAATTCTCAGATCAAAATGCTTTCGCACCTTTTGTAGTTGAGCTAACGAAGTCAGCTCGCAGCTAATTTTAGTTTTGTAATGCATGCACAGAATAATCTGAAACTTATCGAGAAATTGCCTTAAATATAGTACCAAATTTGAGATTTTAGTTATTTTATTTTTGGGTGAAACTTCGTGGCCCGCAGCGGTTCGAGACGAAAATATATTAGCAAACCAACTGAGAAAGTGCCGATGCTAGATGTTGCTCGATGTGATGTGGCAATCGAGCTGCTGAATCCGATTAAAAAGTTCCACCATCAAAGTTGCCTCTCATTCACTCTCGCTCTCTTTCACTCAATGTATCCTTGTCTTTGTCTAGCTTTGTGGCGCAGCATTGTGGGCGCAGTTCAAATGGCTCCCGGTTTATGAATTATGTATTCTAGCCAAAGGGGAACTTTGCGTTCAAAGCTAAAAATTATCCACGTTTTTTTTTTCCATTTTATTTTCTTTTTCTTTTTACTCCCCAACTGGAAAAAAGGGTTGTGGCTGCTTTGAAGATTAGGTTGAACAGAAGGCCAGCGTCGCTTGGGCAGCTCTTGTGGTCCACCCCAAAGACACCCACTGCATTTAAAGGAGCGCTCAAAATGCATAATTCTCAAATACTTATATAGCTGTTGGGAGTTGCGCATAAGTATTTATTCATAATTTATGCTCAAAAGCAAATGTGGAAGTTACTGACTAGCAGATACCCTTTAAATTTGTCAACATGAGATTAGCAGATACTTGAATTACCAGAATAAATTTACTGAAGATTAATTGATGATAAATATTTTACTTTGTTAAGTAATAAGGGTTGGGCATAAGAATATGTGAGATGTTTTATAATAATATAATATTAATAATAATATCATTTGAGCATGAGTTCTGTAAATCAAGTTGAGGAGCTTCGTCTCTATATATAAATTAATCATAAAATGATCATATATATATATATATATTTTATTTTCATATTGTTATTTTTTGTTTTTTTTTTTTTAATTATTATTAATTTTTTATTTAATTTTATTTTTTATTTTGATTTTTCATTTATTTTTAATTTATATTAATTTTTTTATTTTGATTTTTTAAAGCTTTTTTACATTAAATTAAATTTAAATGTCTGCATTAAATTAAATAAACATATTTGTATACTTCAATATTTTATTCAATTAAAGATTCTTTTACCTTTTTTTACTTTCAGCTAAATTATTATTATGCCATTATTATATTTCACATATGTAGGTAATCAAAAATATGTCACCTTCTAGCACATCATACCTTAGCTCTCTCTCTCTCTCTCAACAACATGTTAACATCGAGCAGTGCATAAAAGTTTTGTAGTTTTTAATTTTTCGATTAACTTGCAATTAGATGCGTCTGGGAATATCCCATTTGATATTTTGTTGTGCTGTTGCTGTGCAGCTTTTAACATTTTATAAAGATTTGCACTTTGCATTCATAAATGCTTAATCAAGCTGTGGCCACAAATATTGCAGCATTTCTCTGGACTCGGACTCGAACTCGAGCTGAGATAAAAACTATTGTCAGCTGCAATGAAGTTTGCGAGAAGTTGTTGGTCAACCGCAAAGATTATGCGACACACTTTTCGACCAGGTGTCCAGCCGAGCGTGTTGCAATTTTAATAATGACTCGAATACGAACTCGCATCTGTCAGTGAGATTCAGGTTCAGGGCATACGGTGCAAGCTCTGGTTCGGGTTTGGGTTCGGGTTCAGGCAATGTCTACTGCTCAACTGAACTGAACCACAAAGCGAGAATTTTGCATATTTAACAAGCGGAATTTAAATGAAAATTAATGCCAGCTGCTTCGGTTGGCAGAGGAAATGCTGCAGGAAATGGAGCTGAGTTCAAAAATTATGTTGAAAGCGTTGGTGGAGAGTGTGGGGAAGTCGACTACGAAATACCCTGCCGAGTCGAGCGGGTATAGAGTGTGAGTGGTAAAGGCTGTGAAATATTTTCAGTAGGATGTTTGAGAGGGATAGAGAGTGAGAGAGAGAGAAAAAAAGAGAGAGAAAGAGAGAGAGAGAGGGAGAGAGAGAGAAAGAGTGAGATAGAAAGAGAGAAAGAGAGAGAGAGAGACAGAGCGAGAGAGAGAGGTAGAAAGAGAAAGAGTGATAGAAAGAGGGAGAGAGTGTGGGAGTGAGCGAGTGAGAGAGTGAAAGACTGAAAGAGAGAGAGAGATTGTGTAAGAGAGAGAGACAGAGAGGGGTGCTACTGATTGAGAGCTATTTGGATAGGGTATTTATGATAGCCAGTGAGATAAGAGCTAGAAATTATATTCTGGAAGAGCGTAGGAATTCAAGAATTCAGGAATTCGTTGTTGTCCGCAGTTGTAAAAGTATAAAATAAGGAAAGAGGGGTATCAAATGGACTCAAGTTAGATATTATATAAAAGAAGCAAGTATGATTTATATACATATATACAAATGAATTTACAAACAAAATTCGGAATACTCTTTAATTAATTTGAGCCCTTCAATAGTTTATTTATAAATAAATAAATATATATATCTCTAAAAAGTTAATTTATAAATATAATAAATAAATAAATATAATAAATAAAAAAATAAAATATAAATAAAAAATATAAATAAAGAATATGTTGATTTATCATCTTTACTTGGGATAGTTAGAATTATATAATCTTGCTTTTATTAGTAAGTTTTTATCGTTCAATTTTTTAAAACAAAAATGTGTAGTAAAAATATACAATTATGGCTAAAATATTCTGAATTTCGTTGTCTCTGATTAAAATAATCAATAATACAAAAAAAAAAAAAAAATCAATAATTGAAATAATCAATAAAAGCATAATCCAATAATGACTATGATAGCAGAATATGTTTTCTAAGTTTCACACTTGACGATTGTGAAATACAGAAGTACTTGTAAATATTATTAACTGCCATAACAGAAGGTATAAACTTTATCTATATGGTTGCTGTTACTATACTTGAACAAAGTATTGCTTTGATTGCTATTAAATATGCTCTATCGTACATCAATAGAAAACCTCTAACAAATCGAGTCACCAACAATTCTTTTAAATTTCCTGTTACAACTTCAACTTTAACTTAATTTCTTGGTATTTTCTTTATTAAGTTAATGGAAAGAGGATACAAAAAAGTTGGAAAATAGGAAATTTGTTTATATTTGAATTGCTGCAGCATAACTGAACCGCAATTGGATTTAATTGCAGTGCATACGGATAATCAAAGTCGTTTAGCTGTGAAACCTGAAAATTGAACTGCAGCAGTTTGAAAGTGTCTCGTAAATTGAAATTAACAGCAATTTTCCACTGCTGCTGGCAACGTGCTAATATTATTATGAAAACTCTGATTTGCTATGCCCCAGCCCACAGGGAAATGCGCTTCGGCTTTGTAGACGAGACATCGAATGGCGAATACGTATGTATGTTATAGCCTGATGGTATGACGGAGGGGAGAGCAACGAAAATACATAAATCTCAAAATTCCATGTATTTGAGCATCAATAAATTTTCATTTTGATAAACCCTTAAGCCTTTTCATGGCCGAAACAAACTTTTGTGATTTATGAAGTTTTCAGCTACTTCGCAGCCCTCGTCATGGCAATAAAATACAGCCCACATTCGACATTTCAGATACACAAGTTTGTGTTTATGTATTTACATTTTAAAGACTCTCAAATTGAAGATAAACAAGTAAGAGTGCTCAAGTCTGAAGACTGTACGACTAGCAGATACCCTAAAATGTTGATGAAATTAATGTAAAAATCTTCTAAGAAATTCTTTGTTTTCAGATGGAGTTTCTAAACTAAATCTCTGTTTCTTCTTTATCTATTCAATAATTTCAGAGTGTGAATACAAAATTCGTTAAGAAAAATCTTTTCAGATGGAGTTTCTAAATCAAATCTATTCTAATTCTTCTCCTATTCAATGGTTTCAGATTGTAACTAAAAAATTCGTTAGAAAAACCCTTGAGAATTGACCCTGAACTCACTTGAGTTACATCAGCTGGAATCTACGACACATGCTTATCGATCGATCGATCGGCAATACTGATAGAGCATTAACTGTATCAAAGAATTATAGCGATTAGATAGTTGTTGTTTGCTTTAATTGATGATAAATGTATTACGCAAAGATTATAGTTATGGCCCGCTCAATTCAGCTGGTAATAGGCGCTAATCACTTGATAGATCCAATCGATATAGGTGGGCACCGAGGTGTAGACTGTGGGTCGATTGGCATAGCCACAGGGCATATAGCTCCAGGAGCCCAGTCCCACCAGCTCAGCGGGTCCAGTGATGGGCCAGTAGACCAATGGACTGCCGCCATCGCCATAGCATGCTTTCACCTGGACGCACACCTGGCGCTGGGTGAGCGGCGCATCTGCGGGCAGCAGCTTGGCGCATTGTTCGCTGTTCAGCAGCGGAGCGAAGCCGTATTGCAGCTTCTTGGAGAACTCATCGCCATCGGCGGTGGTCAGACCCCAGCCATAGATGGCGGTTGTCTTGTTGCTGTAATCCTCATTGAGATCCGGCAGCGCGATTTGCTGCACACGCTCCGAGTAGACAAACGGTTGGGAGACATGCAGCAGGGCGATGTTATCGCTGCCGGCAACTCCATTGAATTGGCGATGCGTTGAGGCAAAGTCCACGCGACGCACCTGAGCGTCGCTCACATTCGATCGATTGGAGAGGCCCGCATAGATGGGAATGCCAATGATGTCGCCATTGAAGCGACGCAGCTCCTCGACGCAATGGGCAGTGGTGAGCACCCAGCGCTTGCCAATGATGGCGCCTCCACACTCATGGCTGTAGACGAGCGACGTCAGGCTGAGCGAGACCAGATATGGCGCATTATCCACGCCCTGCACATCGTGGCCGCCAATAATGCGCGTTGACATTTCCATGGCCAGATCGTCTTTGATCTTCTGCATTATACTCTCCACCACTTGAGGCATCACTTGCTGCTCCTTGATCGCCTTGGCCAGCTCCTCATAGTGCTCCGACAACAGGTGCTGCAGCTGCGGCTGCTGACCAATGGCATTGGCTCTGGCCAGCGCCAAAAGCGGCAGCAGAGCAATCAAAATTTTTACCATAAACATTGCGTTAGTTATAGCGGCGAATGTGAACTGGTCCCGGAAGCTCTCGAGACTGTGTATATAATAAAGCTAGTCGTTGTTCCAGCAGAGCTTTGCGATAAGAGTGATTAGAGTTTTTGCAGAAAGATAATGGGGAGAGTGGGCAATATTAATGGGTAGAGCAGAGTAGAGTCTAGCTGGGTTGGCTATCAATATGTTATTATACTCTTATCGAGACATGACAAGGCGTATTTTGGCCAGAGAGAATATCCCTCGACATTTAACAGCTTTATATATTTCTGGGTTCTATAAAGAGTTCTATTTAAGTATATTTCTATAAAATGATTTACGAATTTACATTCTTTATTCATATATAACAAATTCTATTGGAATATTATTGAATATATCAGCTTTAAGACTCATCATTCATAAAACATTCATAACTCATTCATGAAGTGGAATTCAATGTTCGTATTGCTGTCCATCTGAGAGACGGCCATGACTATATCGACTCAGTTGTTGCCTTGTACTCTACTTGTATAGTAACTGCCACGCCTTCTTTTGCCTGTTACATAACTTTTCATAAAACCATTATACCCCATTTTCAATGGGTTCAGGGTATAGAATAAAAAACAATAATCGCTATGAAACTTAATAAAAGCAGGGAGAAAGAATATTTCTCTCTCTCTCTCTCTCTCTCTCTCTCTCTCTCTTGCACTCTCTCTCTCTCTCTCATTCTCTTTCTCTTTCTCACACTCACTTTGTTGAATTTCTATAAAGCAAGCTATA
The DNA here is from genome assembly GCA_035047405.1 of Drosophila stalkeri. Classification (NCBI taxonomy): domain Eukaryota; kingdom Metazoa; phylum Arthropoda; class Insecta; order Diptera; family Drosophilidae; genus Drosophila; species Drosophila stalkeri. Next base: position 14,120,436 of record JAWNPR010000039.1, read on the forward strand.
AAAATGAAATTTTTGGCATAAACTAAGTCGAGTGGAAAAGAGATTCAAAATAAACGAAAAAAAAAAAAATAGAAAATAAAATATTTATAGTGTATTCAATTTTGCTGCTTTTTAAATTATATTATATCAGCTAACAGCCGTTAGTATGTAGAACATGTTCCTTTCATATTACGCATTACGCACTTGTTTCCAAGCATCGCTCAGTCATCCGGAACGTGACACCGCATGCCAAACGTTCATATTGCTAGTTCATATGAGCGCAACAACAAAAAAACAATAAATTGAACTAATTCATTCAATCTACAAATTGTGCCTCCTTCAGTGCTATAGAATTTTAGCATAAAATAATTTTTGCACTGACATATGACAGAAATTTCTAATCTTATAGCACATTACATATTAAGTAGACAGCGTTTCATTCCAATCTGAATTTTTTCATTAATTTCTTAAGAGAAATTTGTATAATATTATAAGTCAAAGTTTAATGGAATTCTCATTAAATATTTGTATGTCATTAGTATGAAGAACTTTTAAATGGCTTGAATATATGAGTAGAGCAATGAAATAGGAGTTACAGACTCACCAGATCTAACTTATGCGAAGTGCTTAGGGTAGTCTTATAGCATTGCTAAATTCGTGCCATTAAAAATGTGCCATTAGCAGAGAGAAACATGAAGTTTGCTACAAAATGTAAAGAGATACAATAATTGATATAAAACTGTTGAATGTATAGGATTTTTATCACATACTTAAATCTCTAGCAGCAATGTTGCGGAACATACAACTAGATGACGTGAACTGCAACATGTTGAAATTAATATGTATACTGCAATACAAAAGCAATATTGAACGCATGAACAGAGAAAAGTTGCTAACGGTGCCAGCTTCGCTGAAACCAAAATATTTCAAGGGACAAGTTGCTAACGAGATATTTGAAGGCGTAGTGTAAAGTTGATGTGCTGCGCTAAGAAAATAAAATAATAAATACATACATATACAAATATGTACTGTATATATATAATGAGCTTAGAACAAAGACAAAATATTGAATGTATTCTTATTTCTTTATCCAACTTGGAATTTACAACAAAAACAAATAAATTGGACTTCGAAATGCCTACTGGGAATGCATTTAGATCACTCTTATCTCCTAAACATATTTAATAATATTTTTTATTTTTTTTATTTATTTCATTCTTTATAATATTAAAATTTTTGCGAATAGTAATAAAGGTTAAAAGAACCTTTAATTCGTTTTTTTAAATCATTTTGAAAGTTAGGTTATATTAGCCTAATTTTTTCCTCTTTCTTAGACTGTGCTCAGGAATTATTATAGTAAATTAAATAAGTGATAATCATCATTCGTATTTTTATTTTATATATGTAGGTTTTTCTTAACAGGTAGGAAGTTAGAAAATCTTTTTCAAAGACTCTTTGATGTTGCATATTTACTGAACCATATATAGTCTTTACTTTAAATTATTAACTTTTTTCTACCAGGTTGATCCCAGTTTCCTTCCATCTGTTGTGGCCAAAGAGCTTGCAGTAATTACAGCTGGATTTGGATTTGATCAAGTATTAAAGTTTCTTTTGAAGCTTGCTTATTTTAAAGCTATCTTTCATATAATTGCAGACTTTAGCTTTTGTAAAAATTAAATAGAATAGGGATCGGTTGACTGCTCTTCAGTCAGCTCTAGTACATTCATTAATATTCTCTTCATAGAACCACCTTACAATCTACACATATCACTATAATAGCCGCAGATGATACTCCAATCAGCAGTCAACGGGAACGTTTAGAGTCGTTAAGCCATGCATCGATTTGTCATTACAGAATGCAATTATTTGAAGTCCGGCATGTCACATAGTCGTATATATTTGCTTCTTGTTTTAATTTGTTCCCTCTCGGCGTCATAAAGGCCATTTAAAACAGAAATAACACATGTGGCATATGCCCCCATTGCAATGTTCTGGCCTCTGTTTAAAATTGCTCTCAGGGAATTATATTTACTTTTTTTTTTTTTGTTGGTCCCATTCCAGTCTCTGCCATAATATCGTACGTGTTCAACAATGCTTAACCGATATGCTAGAATAATTTTATTTGTATTTTATTTTTATATTTTTATGCTGTATTTTTTGCTGTTGTTGCTTGTCGCCAAATGATGCGACTAAAATGGGCGTGGATGCTGGGCACAGACCGGAGACTGTTGGCAACCGGCCAACATTTAATGACCAAAAACTAATACCAAAACGGACCACATTACATGCAATTGTTGAACAATTCCAAATTGAAACTTATCTACACTTTTATTTATGTTTGTTCAGTGCAATAAAGAACTGTGCATTAGGCGAGTGTGTGTGTGTGTGTGTGTGTGTTGGCCTTTTGCTATTGGTTACATAAAATGCTAAAAATATACACATTTACTAATCAGCGGTCTGATTTCGATGTTGTACACATAATTATTTACCAATTAATGCTGATTGCCTAATTTAAGATTAGCTAAATAAATATGAAAATATTTACAACCACAAATCGAAAAGAATTATTAAATATTATTTATATGAAAATTAATTTAAAAACGTTTTTATTGAAATATAAACGTGTGGCTAATTAAGTTGTACTTTTGTTTATGACATATTTGATATTATATTTCGTGCCTTAATAGGACTGTCTAGGATTTTAAAGAATGGATAATGGGCCCAACAGCCAGCGTCAATCTTTCCATTTTAATTTAATAGCAATAGCTTGCTAAATAGATTTGTATTTGTCAGAGTAAAAAGTCTGTAAAATGATTGCATTTAATCGTGCCCTTTCTTTCTCTCTATTGTTTCAAGCAACTCTACTTGCATACAACTGCGGCGCACAGCTTCTTCCACCTCTGATCGGACAGCAATAAATCTAACAACCGACCGCACCGAGCTTCCCATTTAAAGTGACTTTATTACTTTAGGCAAGGCGAGCATAATGATAGTCTGAGTCTTTTAACAGCGGAGAGTGCGCTAAAAAGCATGCTCTCACAACTTCGTATTTTTCAGCGCTCTACTTAACTTCGTTTACATGGAATGCACCCACTAGAATAAACGAACACTAAGCTTCATTAGTTCTCAGAGCGCATCGGTTTGATCGTTCTAAGCCGAAGCTCTGAGTTCGTGAAACGAGCTTTCGTTTGATTAGTGCAAATGCTCAAGCGACGACAGCTCTGAAAAATTCTACATATACATACATATGTGTAAGCTTACATACATACATGCATAGCGCATAGCCTCTGTTGATTGCTTGCCTGAGTCTTTTAACAGCGGAGAGTGCGCTAAAAAGCATGCTCTCACAACTTCGTATTTTTCAGCGCTCTCCTTAACTTCGGTTACATGCAATGCAGCCGCTCGAATAAACGAACACCAAGCTTCATTAGTTCTCAGAGCACATCGGTTTGATCGTTTTAAGCCGAAGCTTGGAGTTCGTGAAACGAGCTTTCGTTTGATTAGTGCAAATGCTCAAGCGACGACAGCTCTGACAAATTCTACATATACATACATATGTGTAAGTATGCGTACATACATACATGCATAGCGCCTAGCCTCTGTTGCTTGCTTGCATTCAACATGAATTCTGCAGAGTACAAATGGAAATTGAAGAGAGCACATACGCATACAAATGTGAACTTTTATTTACTTTACTTAGAAGTTAAGCGAAAAATCTCTATAGCTCAGTATAAAAACTTAGGTTAGTAATAAAAAAAAAATACATGAACGAAATAAAATGCAATTAATATTTTATTTGAATTAAAATAATAAGAGAAACTAGTACAAGAAACTGCTCTTCTATAATTATGTAGAATATATTTAGTCAATTTCAGCAGCATATTAAAATTATTTTATTTATAAAAGCTTGAAAAGAAAACACAAGTTGAATGAAAGACCAGATAGACTTAAGCTGGGAGTCAAAGAGTTTTTAGAGTAGGCGTAGATGAAATTACCTTCAGCTAGCTAAGTTTAATTATTGTTCTTCAAGTAAATCTTTTCTTTTAGTCCCAAGTCATCTGGGATTATGCATAAATATAAATCCTTCAAGGCAACAATTAACCTAAAAAATAGATAAGCAGAAATGAACCAAAACTAAACTTAGTCAACCTTAGAACATTCACATCTAAGCAAACAATTCCAATTTAATTTACTTATGCATATTTATGTAATATTCTTTTATATATGTATTAAATAATCATAATCTTTGCATTTTATATACATTTTTACTACTCTGCTCCTGCTGCTCTGACCATCTGGTTGAGTTGCTTTTGGCACGTCTAAAACGTATTTGATGCAAGTTCTGTGCCCGCATAATGTGACATCTTGCTCAACTAGTTGTGTTCCTGCAGAATGTTGCGTTATTTATGTATGCGCCTGTTGCAGCTACAGTTGTTGCAACTTCTGTTGCAATTTGTGTGTGTTTTATTTTGTTTTTCCATTTGCGGAGGTGTGAGACAGACTCGCTCTCTCTCCCTCTCTCTCTCTCTTTGATGCTGCTGGCTGTGTTTGGCAACTTTGGCGTGGTTTTCCCAGTTGTGCATAGCCCTATATTCAGTTAGTCAGACCAACAACAACAGCAACAGAAGCAGCAGTAGCAACAACACCATCTGGATGGTAAATAAATCACGTATTTAAACAAGTTGCCGAGTGGGCCCCAAAAGTTCAGAGTGTAAACACTGCACGTGCTACACAAGTTTGGTTTATGACAAATGTTCACAGCATTTTCAAATAGAGAACAACATGAAAAGAAGCGAAAAACAAGACAATCCGGTGAATATGATTCACGAATAGAGTAAGACACCCTCCTTATCCTCCTCGAGTTTGCGCTCCCACAGCAGCTTGAACGAGATATCGCCGCACAGAGATCCATGCTTCTCCGAGTGGGTTAGATAGCCGTTCTGGAACTGTGCCAAGATCGGCAGGAAGCCGGCGATAGCTGCTCGGGTCTCGCTGTGCTGCTGGGAGTGCAGCACGAGCACGTAGCCATTGGGGAATACGGCAAATCGAATCGATGTACCTTCGATCTTGTAGGTGATAAAGGGTCGCGTCTCACGATTGCCAGATATTTGCTCGCTGTGCATTTCGCTCAGCAATTCCAGATCGATCTTGAAGGGCAGACAGAACGAGGCGTGCACAATATTCTTGCTGAAATTTGTGATGTCCGTCTTGTAGTCCAGCTCCTCGACCATTTGAATCACCTTGAGCAGAGCTGTGCGAGCCGAGTTCGCTGTCAAGGCCGTGGCCTGTATCTTGCCACCTGAATACAACTTGATCTCGGCACTGGGATTATGCAAGCGAATAAATAATGCCGGATGATGCTTGGGCTCATAGCGTGCATTATCCAAGAGGATCGCCAATTCGTACAAACTGAAATGGCAATTGACATCCACGATGCAAGTGAAGGGTCTATAGAGTAGCTCCAAATGCTTTTCCATTTCGCTGGCATTCGCAATATTCTCATAGATGTTATCATAGTCAATCTCAAAATCTGGTATTATCGGTGCATCATCATCCACTTCGCTTTGTTTCTCAAGCTCTTGAACAGAGTCTTGCGACTCCAAAGTCGGCTCCTTCAAATGACTCAATGTTTCCTTCAGCGAAAGTATCTCTGATGTATCAAATAGTTTCTCCAATCTTGATAAATCCATTTCGTCATTGTATATAGCAAGAGCTGCACTCGCTTCTTCTGGATTGGGTAATTCAATTTTGACAAAGTCCCCAATGATATCATCGTCGCTCTTGGCATTGCCGAAACTAAAATCCCAGTTCAAGTCGATATACTCTGATTCCACTTGCTTTGGATTATCAACCTTGAAGACTGACTCTTCCTCCACATACCATGGAATATCTTCGTTGATGTCATTTTTTATTACATTCTCGTCTCCATTTGTTTCTTTTTCAGCGAAAAAATCGACATCCTGAAGAAAGTCCACATCGTCACATAGCCCGATATTGAAGAAGTCCTCCATGGGATCAAACGGAGCTCCATCCTGGAAAATAACTGGCGCATCACTCAATTGAATGGAGGCGGCCAATGTCTCTACGGGTATATTGATATCAAGCGTAGCTTCAAGATTTTCAATATCGTTATCTGTGCCATGTCTGCGAAGGACTTAATGTGATAAAGTGAAATCCAACCAAATGAACCAGCAAGTGTCCAACTCACCTATCTTTCTTATAGTCCATAGTTATTCATGTGATATTGTGACATAATCCAGTTTTGTAAAATAGAAAAATGACAAAGAAAATGTGTAGGTTTATGAAAGATATGTCAGTTTGATGGGAAAATCAAGGAGCTATAGCTGCTCACTAGATTTGTGTTTACATAAATGACGAAACATTGAACATATCCTTTGACTAATGCCGCGTCTAATTCATTACAAGTTGCTTCCAATCCGAATTTGACAAATTATAACAAATTGCATTTGGGAAGAAAAAAACCAAAGAAAAAAATAAATAAAACAGAAAAAACGCAGCGAATGATTTCTCTTTATTTCACTTATGTCCTTTTATGTCCTTGTCATGCTCAAATTTACACACTGTTGACCATATTTTATGTCCATTCTGGTTATGAAATTTACAGAGCTGTCAAAAAGAGTTCAGCGACATTTTAGTAAATATTGAAATTTAATCAAGCAAAGTGCAAAACACACAAACAGCAAAAGAGAGAGAGAGAGAGAGAGAGAGAGAGAGAGAGAGAGAGAGAGAGTGGCAGGGAGAGAGATGCAGAGTGAATAAAGGCCGGCAAAGGACAACAATATTGAACACATTCGCCCCTCAGACACCTGTCACCGTTACTGGCGCTTGCTTCCTGCAGGATGCCATCCATTGCTCTATAAGGCACACACACACACTCATGTGTGTGCGTATATGTGTGTGTGGGTTTGGCGAAGTCAACAATCAATTGAATCGATTTCATTTTACAAATTGCGTTGAATTTTGTGGTGCAGTCAGCTGCAATTGACGGCGAAGCCAGTGGCAACAATAACGAGCTAACCTCAGTCTATCCACGCTGATGATATATGTATGTATGTATGTATGCAGGGTAAAAGGAGAGGACAACAGACGTGCGGTGCGAGAATCGAATATGTCTCTTACATTGGACTGATTTTGATGGTCAACTGCAACACGCAACAGTTTCTAATTGGAAGTTCACTTTGTAAAGGTAACCACAAGACTCAAACATCATCAGCCAAAGCCAGAGAATATCGATTGGGTTTGCCATGAAAAGCTGAATTATTCGTGTAGCAGCAAACGTGTGAAAGAGAGAAAGGAGATGACTTAGAAAAATGATGTAAAAAATAGAAATGTAATTATTTAAAGTCTTAAAATGCCTACGAAAATTTTAATAAAAATATGTATATGAAGAGTATATAGAGTAATAGAGTAGGTATTGAAGTTGTTAACCAAGTTGGCAGGCCGCTTCCAGATAAACTCAAATTGGTGAGAGTGAGATGCATATAGCTGCTGCTGCACGTAGTACCTGATGTTGCTGACAGAGATCGAGTTGGCAGTTGTATGTGATGACTAGAAGATATTGTTGAGTAACTTCGAGAGCTTCGACTATAAGAAAATAAGAGAGCAACAATGCAGGGAATTCGTGGCGAGCTATAATGTATATGGAAACTGATCAATTTCCGACATATATAAATAATTAATGTATATGTAAAGGTAAAGACTTAGTGAAATCGAATAATTTGTGTAATTTTATGTTGGTTTCAAGTTATTCATTGATTGTCCAACTACTCACTTCTAAAAACACCTTCTACAGCTGTGATCTCTAGAAAAGTTATTTATAAAAAAATAAAAAAAAAATATATATATAAAAAATTAAAATACAATTAGTTCAATTCTTAAATAACGTAACAAAAATATATTTTAAAAAATATATAAATAATGAATGCCTTTCTAAATCATTTATTTCATTTATAAAATAATTTTTGTGATTTGTTGATGATTTAGAGTCCATCCTGGATTACTCATCAACTGCTCTCATGTCACATGCAGTTCAATTCTAAAAATAACTTTTATAGCTGTGATTTCTAGAAAAAGTTATCTAACTAAAATCCATTTGTCATAGACGAAAATGCAATTTGTTGAGGGGGGCGGGGGGCGACGAGGTTTCATCATAATGGCACTGCTTAAATCGATTATAAGCCATTACAAGCAACGAGATGGCCCACACCGTTGGCAATTAATAGATTTTTTCGTGGTTGAACTGTGCGCGGTAATTTTGTGTAGGCGGTAATTAAAAACTGTGGCGCCAGCTGTGACCCACCATGGCCAATGGCTGGCTGTGGTTGGGGCTGGAGCTCTGCCACTGGCTCTGGCTCTGGTTGTGGCTGTGGCTCTGGCTGTGGTGTTGCCCACTCATTTTAATTCAAATTGAAGTGGCGTTTTTGTGTTGTGCGAGTAATTAGGACGTAAAGTCGAATCGAAGCTTGCTGGCCAACTCAAATGACATTTCTGGCCAGCCCCACAGTTTGAATACAGTAATCCTGCTGCCAGTTGCCTTACCTCCCCCCCTCCCAGAGTTGACCCAACAACAGCGGGTGTGATGAACAATTGGAGATAAGTGCAGGCAGGCATGAAATATAGCAAATAAAACGTCGCCCGAGCCACTCACATACAAAAATGTCGCTGGCACGCAATGTTTTCATTTACCTAATCGCCATTAGGCGGGCAGACGAGGAGCAGTTCGAGGAATTACTCCGCACTCGGTTGCGGCTCTGTGGCTGATTTCCACTGGGGGCACGAGTCGGAGTTGTGTGTAATCGTTTTGTGCTGCGACTTTTGCTTTTATAATTTGTTCGAATATTTGATGAACACTCGCTGGGCATTAAAGTTGCAGCAAGTTCCGCACTAAGCTGCGAATGTCACATAAAACATTTGAATATTACAGAATATTAAATTGAAGGGAAACCTTAATACCGGGTGATTAAAACTTGGGGAACCTATGGAATTATGTTTATATTTTAAATAAAGAAATTTTTATAGTATATAAATTCGAATCTTAAAATCTGTTAGTTTTTTTTTTTTTATATGAAATATAATAATAAATAAAAAAAAAATAATAATAAATTAAAATTTATAGTGTATATTTAATAATATTAAAATAATAACATAATAATAATATTATTTGTATTTTATTTATCTATCTGATATTTTAGTTACATATAAAACATTCGATTTTATTTTAGAACTTATTTTTTATTTATCTAAGATTATTATACTTCAAGTTAGTATAAAAATCAAATCTATAAAATACTTGTACAAAATTTAAATATAAATATGTATAGAAATAGTTTTTATATAGTTTTGTTTTATTTTGTTGTTGTGTGACAAAAATTGATTTTATAAAAAAAAATTAATAAATAAATAAATAAAAATTATTATTATATTTAAAGGTTTCAAGTATTTTATATAAACATATAAATAAAATATAAATTTAAATATGTATTTAAATGGTTTCTTATTTAAGTCAAAGTTTCCTTTCATTTTTGTATTGAGTGACAAAAATTGATTTAATAAATAAAAATAAAAATAAATGTATTTATTATATATATTTTATTTAAGTCTTTAAAGGTTTCAAGTATTTTATATTTTATATAATAATAAATTTAACATAATAATTGCTTTGTATTACTTTTAAACTTAAATTTAAATTATCTATTATTATAATACTTAAAGTTTATATAAAAAGCTAATATATAAAATACTTGAATAAGATATAAATTTAAATATATTTCGAAATGGCCTTTCTTTTATATTTTATTTTATCTCAAAATATTTAAGCTCTTTTATTAATTTTATAATTTTATTTATTTTTATTTTGCCATATTAGAAAATAAAATCCCTCATATGGCCTCTGGTCTGGCATGGAAGACCTTCCCATTCGATTGACACATTAATAAATGTTGCAAAATGCCATTGACAGTTTTTGGCTGGGAAATAGAGTGTTAAGTGCATTAGAAAGTTTCTCTCCATCTTTCAAGTTTTCTTTGACTTGCTTTTCTTTTTGTTTTTGTATTGCGTGTTTGTTTTGTTTTCTTTTAAATTGTGCATTTCCACGCATGGTCAACACGAAGTAGCTGTAGCTGTAGCTGCAGCTGCTGCAGCTGCTGCTGCTGCTGCTGCAGTCAGGCAATCCCATTCGCCTGCAACTTAAATTGAGTGCTCGTCCTTTGCCCTCGCCTCTGCCCACGTCCACCATATCGAAGAAGTTGGCAACTTGCTGTCTTCGAATCGCCCGCATTCACATCCGTTCGCATCCATCGGCAGGACTCGTAATAGCAATTGCTGTCGTCATCGGCGCTGTTACTGAAGGTGTTCATGCGTGCCAAGGAATCAATAGAAAAAGTTTGAAATTACAAAATTGGAAAGAAAACAAATAGTGGGGCGAACGTAAAATAAACAAACAAACAAACAAAAACAGAACTACGACCCAAGCAACGGACCAGCCAGCAAAATTGTTGGCTTTGGCTTTGGTTATGGCTTTGGCCAGCCCCCAAAGGCAAACAAATCCTCTGACTCTCTGACAAATGCTGAAAAGTTCAACTGCAACTTTTATTCTGTATTTTTTTTTTTATTTCAGCACACACACACACACACACACACATTAACACACACACGCACACACTTATATGACACGCAAGGCAGAACAACTTGGAGTATATAAAATATTTCATGTACATATAGTAGATATATACGTAATGTATTATATAGATTTACTGCTGCCAATGGGAGCGAAGCCAACTTGCTGCAAAGATTGCAACATGCAATTGAAACAATAGAAGAAAGTTTTTATAGCTGAGAATTAAATGTGAATGAATATGAATGAATATATACATATAATATTGAATTCGTCATTTATTATTAATATTTAAAGAATAAAACTGTTGTAAAAGTCTTTATTGACTTCGAATTCTATGGAACACGATTTGTCAGCCAACTTTGAAGAGAGCTTTGGCCAGAATAAAGAATTTATTTATATAATAAATAAAAAATGTATTATTTAATTTATTTCATATTTATTATTATTTCAATTCATTTTATGGATAATTCATTTAAATTTAAAATATAATATTTATTACTATTATATATTCTATGGAAAACTTATTTACATTTATAATATAATATTTTTAATTTATATTTATTTTATATATATTTTTTTTACATTTATTTTATGTAAAATTTATTTATATTTTATATAGAATATTTATTATTTTAATTATTAAATTTATTATTATTTATTATTATTATTGAATATTTTTTATTTTAATTCAATCAAATATTAAATTAATCAATATATTTTCAAGTATTACTATAATGTTTTAAATGAGATATAGTAAGATATATTAATATCATTTGAAATTTGCTGAAACTGAACGGGAATGAATACAAATTGGAATTATCATTATTATTATTATTATTATTATTATTATTATTATTATTATTATTATTATTATTATTATTATTATCATAATTTTTATTATTATTTTAAAATAATAAAACTTGATTTCACTTATGTTTATATAGTGATATTTATTATTTTAAATTAATTATTAAATTATTATTAAAAAAATTATTAAAATAATTTTAATTTTCTTATATGTACAAATATGTATATATTTTTTAATCAAATCAATAATCTTTGCTCTGATACCTCATACTAAATTTAACAGAGACTGTTATTAGCTCAAATATTTCAACATACTCATCACATATTCACCCAATATTACTTAATTCAATGAACACTTTTAAGGCTTTAACCATTTACGGAGCTCCACTAATTATACGATGCTATACATTATGAATGTTTCTGTCATTCCGACAGGTCCTTTCAAAATTCGACATTCATTTCGCGCCCCAGAGCTCGGCCCTGTTCATTGTTGATGTCACAACTGTCTCCGGTCGCTCGCTCAATGCTACCCAGTGGAATCTGTGTACTATCATAAATTATGCCGCTGGTATTTAAAGCTGGCATTGTTGCAAGTTGGCTGATTGGGTTACAACGCACACGCCCATCGCGCCACACAGACACTCACACTCACACACACATGCAACTTGATTTATGTGCAGCAAAATGCAGCGAAATGAAATTTGTTACAATGGGAAAATATCGATGAGATCAAAGTGAGTGATTTATAGGCTGTTTATCGGCTCTGGTCCGCTCGAAACATGATGTCATTTTCAACTTTACATTTACATGACAGATTTAAGAGCGCTTCAAGGTTTGATTGCAAATATATACATATGTATATATATACATATATATATATGTATGTATATGCCAATAAATGGAATTAATTCTCTTTAAAGAAAAATGTTTTTATGTAATTAAAAATTAAATGGAATTCAAGTAAATTTATATTTTATAAAAGGAATTTTAAATAATGAAAATATTTAACTGAAGAAATTAAAGTTGAATTTTAAAAATATATTTAAATTCTGATTTGTTTAAATAATAAATGGAACTAGTGTCTATAAGAGATGTTAAGATATAATATACAATATAAAATATAGAAAAAGACTTTAGGTATGATGTATAGGAACGAGTCTGAAAGGCATAAATAATATTACCTTCTATAAGCTGGATATACGGAATGAATATCTGTGACTTAAAGAGTAAACTATGAAGTTAGATAAAATGCAGTTTATATAATATAATCGAGCTTAATTAGAATATATTTAATGTGTGATAGGATAACGTATATGAAAAGGTAGAATTGGTCTAAAGTCTGAAATATTAAAAGCTTAAGCAATTTTTCATGTGTTCAAATTTTATATAAATTAAAGAAAAAAAAAATAAGTAAATAAAATTTTGATGTGATTGCTACACTTTCAAATATCAAATTTGATTTATTTTTATTTGTTATTATTATTATTATTTTTTTTAATGATTTCTAAAAGCCAATCGAACATGCTTCAAAGCCTATTACAGATTTTGTATTCATGCTGAGATCCTGTCCGATCTGTCACCCTGTAAATGAACGTCTGTTCAATCCTGTTTAGGCTGTCGTTCTTAATTCCGGCTGTATTCGCTTCCTGCTACCCTTCTTTCCCTTACTTACCTTGTGCTCAATCTTCAGTTTACGACGCACACCTTAAAAATGTGCAAATGTTGCTGATTGCGCAACGCTCCCCCAAGTCCTGCCACAATGAAAGACATTTAAGCGAGCGTTGACGTTGCCGTTAAAACGTACCGTTAATTTCCCAAAGGCATCCGCATTGCATATCTAAAACATGCGCCAGCTGCCAGCAGGGACCACGGCATGGCGCAGTTGAGGTAAATTGCGTAGGTGTTGAGCGAACAAAAAAAAAAAAAAAAGTAGAAAAAGAAAAGAAAAAAAAAGAAGCAAAAGAAGGTAAAAAGGTTTCAATTCATTTTAAGGCTTGATTCCAAGTGCTTCTTGGCCAGGGAATGGGACGAACACGTCTTGGCAGGAAGCACTTCCTCTGTGGCACAAGTTAATACAAAGTTTGAAGAGGGAAAATCAATGCAACTGAAAATGTCAACTTGGAAAAGCAAAGAAAATTGCGAGAGTGCTTCTACTGAATGCGATTTAGTTTACTGATATCCTATTACTAGATATTATAACTGTTTATTGAAAATATGCCATTCATATCGTGCCCAACTGATGCTAATTGTAAGTGCCAGACAACTGCCGCTGACATGGCATCAATGCATGTCAAGGATTCATACTCCACAGCCTGGCATCAGCTGGCAGCTGGCTGTGGCACTCGTGCCAGGCACAGACGTGAGGGCACACTCGAGTCGAGGGCTGTTCAGTGCTGATCAAAGCCATACAAAGCTGAGAGCTCAATTCATAAATTGCGCATACGCCATGTGGGACGACAGTGTCGAGGAGTTGTTAATGCAATAGATTCACAGTTGATATAGCTAAGTGGCAAAACTAGCTGCTAAAATGCCTTTTTCTTGGCCCACTCGGCAACTGTAGCCAGATAAAAATGCATAATTAAAAAGCCAAAGGGAGAGCGAAACGAGAGGCACTTGAACAGAGAGAGCGAGCGAGAGAGCTTGGGCATTTTATGGCTGTTGGAGGGAGGGAGGGGGAGCCGGGAGTCGCATAAATTCGCATTCACCGCATCATAATGTCCGCAAATCCTGGCTCTGGTCCCTTGCAATATTAATAAGCACTCGAAAATGAAAAGGAGTCGAGTCAAGGCGTGTGCTGGCCTGGTCTGGCCTGGTCTTTAAGGAATTTTAATGGGCTTTGGTCAGGTTCAAAGTGATGGCGGGACGGTGCGGGGCGTGGCGGAGCTGCCGCAGTTTACCTTTTGCATATTTAATGCCTGAATTTTAATGAAAATTAAATCGAAATGTGCGACACCTGAGTTAAACAACGCACAACGCGATTTATATGTATGTATATACTTTAATCCTTTTCAGGCTAGCAAATGTACCAAGACTTTTGCCAGCCAGTTAAGGAAAGGCAAGGCAAGGCAAGGCGTGGCGCACTGGGCGTGGCAAATGGCAAATGGCCATGAGCGGCAAATAAAACATGCGCCGCTGATTGATGACTTTGACTTTTGGCCATAATTTATCATAGATATCAGGCGGCTCGCACTTATTGTCCTTGTTGCTGCCGCTGTTTGGCTTCTGTCAATGGCAGCGAGAAAAACAGCCGCCCAGCAGCAGCAGCAGCGGCAACAGATGACGCTCATTCTGTTTGAAAAATGCGCACAAAAGTGTCATAAAAGCCAAGCTGGAGCTGGATCGCGCCGAGTCAGAGTTACGAGTTACGGCCCTGTCGAGGCCGTAAACTAATTGCAACAAATAATAAAAACTAATAGGCTGTCGAAAAACGAGGCCGGCGGGCAAACAGGGAAACGGGCAAACGGGCAAACATTGCTATCAGTTGAAGAATACATTCCACAGCCCCTACACACGACATTTGTCAGTGAAAAATGACAATGGCAATGGCCAAGGCACAACAATAACAACAGCAACAGCAGCAGCAGAAAAAAATGCAAGCAATGGCAAAGGCAAAGATCATCATCATGAATCATCATCAGAGCAGTCATATGACACACACGCACAGAGAGCGAGAGGGAGAGAGAGGGAGACAGTTCTTCCACTTGAACTTATCCATGTGCAAGTTAATGTCCTGTCAAGAAGTCGCTGCCTCCAAGTTGCGTCTCTTAAACGTCACAAATTGCTGCCATGTCTTGGCTGTGAATGTCGCGCTAAAGAGCGAAAGAGTGTGAGAGAGAGAGGGCGAGAGAGAGGGCGAGAGAGAGAGAGAGGGAGAGAGAGTGAGGGGTAGACATAGTGGCTGACAGTTCTTACATGCGCATTATCTAAACGCTCAGTTGAGTAAGAAACGAAAAGTTTTCAAGTATTTTTTCATAAGGTGCGAGAAACGCATTAATTTAACTAAAGTACCTCAAAGAAGTCAGAGTAAAATTTGTTTACATTGTAAGTGGATGCTGGAACGTATGTCTGTCTCTTAAGGCATGAATCAAGTGGGCTTAGCTGGCAAAGAGAAGCATATAGGATAATAGCTTACAATTGGTTTTAGCATTTATTTGATTAGTTTTCGATAGAACTCTGACTCTGAGTTGTTATGTTGATTAATTTAGAAATTGATTGGTAAAAGCTGTGAATAACATAATAATAAATAATAAAAAAAATTAAATATGGATAAATGGCGAACAAATAGGCGGGTATATGGCTGATGAACAGTCGGAAAACCAGATGAACGAATGAACTGATGGACGAATGGTTGACATACGGACAGACGAGCTAACAGATGGACGCAAGGTTGACAAACGGGCCGACGGATAGTCGGACGGACAGACGGATGGACAGACGGACGGACAGACGGATGGACAGACGGACGGACAGACGGACGGACAGACGCATAGACAGACGGACGGACAGACGCATGGACAGACGGGCGGACAGACTGATAGACTGTTGGACAGGCGGATGGGCAGACGGACAGACGGATGGGCAGAGGGTAAATAGACGGACGGAAGACGGACATCACTTAATTATCTCAGTTGCTGCTTCTGATTTTTTTTAATTTTTTAATTCCCCATATATTTTTAATTCCCTATATTTAATTTGTAATTCCCTATATATTCACTTTACTCAAAGGCTTCTCTATACAATGCTTCTGCTTTTACATTGAGGCCTAATCTTTTCCAGGTTATGTTTGCAAAAGACTATCAATTTTATTGGGCTTAAGTCGATGTATTGTATCTATACTTATATATTTATATTTATTTATAATTATTCCATCTTATATATTTTTAACTATCTCAATTATCCATCTATTTCATTTACTTTGATGCACTTACCCTATGCACTCTCCAACTCCTGCTCACACTCTATTTGATCACTCCATCTGTGTATGCTTAAATCATTTGGGATTTACGTATTTTCTATTCGATTAGTTACACTGTTTTCGCATATATAGCTCTCTGGTTGATATGTTTGTTATGTCCCTAGCCAACGTTGGCTTTATTTGCCGATCATTTTTTCTTTTCTAGATGGTTCATTTTTCCATTTCTATGCAGGCGGAGTCGTTGCTCGCCGAGTGACACTTTGGCATGTGCGGCCAATTAGTGATGGCAACGACGGCTGCAAACAAATAAAAATCGCTGACGGCCAATTCCTGGCAGCCCGAGCACTTCAGCGGCAACAATGCCACACGCAGACGTTGCTGCCACTGCATTTTGTTGCAAGCTGCGCACATTTTTATGAGTTTTTGCCATCTATCCATGATGGCATGACTGACTGACTGACTGACTGACTGAATGAATGAATGCTGTGTTCAAATGGGGAAATAGAGACATGTTGGCTTTTCTGCTTCCGATTTGCAATAGTTGACGTTACCATGTGCCACAACAAGCACACGCACACAATCATATAGATACACACATACATATATATATATATATATATATATATATAGATGTATGTATATATGTATATAGATGTTGCTCTATGTGCAACTTTAGCCATTGTTGCACAAACAAATCCTCATACTGCCAGCCAGGCAGTCAGGCCACATATGCTAATACATGAACGCAGCCAACCATAGAATGTTCCCTTGTCATACCATTACGCCCACTCAATCCAAACTAATCCCTTGAAGTTTAGTGCAGTAAAAAAAAAAAAAACACTAAAAGTTTTAATCGATAAAAGTTAAGCAGCATTAAATGTGAAAGACATTCAGCTACACATCATTTCATGCAGCTGATAGAGAATGTCATATGTAAATTGATGTTATTAAGCTAACTGATTGAATCACTTTAGATCTATAGATAGATAGGGCCCAAAGATTGAAAATCTGATATTTTGCTTTAAAAAAAATACTAAATACAAAATATTTAAAAACAATTATTTTAAGAATTAAAATTACTAGAACAAAAACCTAATTGGAATAGAAATTTGCAGCAATTTTTTAGAAATTTTAATATGTCAAATTTGAGATATATTTGAACCTTGAATTGTTTCTTCTTTAAATGTAGTTTTAAGAGTTCAATGAATTTTTATCCATAATTATAGAGATATATGTTTACCATATTACAGATCAAGTCAAAGGATCTCAATGATCTGATCTTAATTGGTTTGTCCCAGTCTAAAAATGGCTAGGCTTTATCCTCCTTTCTACCTCTCTACTCTTACTCTAGGCCAGCATAGTCTTTGGTATTCCCCATAAAAATTCAGACTAAAATTTGCTTTCACTCAAAGCTTGCTCTCAGCAAAAATTTCTCAACTAAAATACGAAAAGTCGTCATTATAATAAATCCATGGCATATATCAGAAATAATTTCCCCTTATTTATAATTTCACTTCAACGATTTCTTATTATAATTTTGTATACTAGTGGAGAGCGATAAACATAGCATATCGGCATCGAATGAAGCCGGATTGATCGATTCCAGCTGACTCGTTCCATTCCTGTTGACAACGAACACGTCGAAATTACGCAGATTGATTACTAAACGCTTTTGGATCTCGGCCACGCACATTCTTAATATATTGTAGGCCTGCTTTTGCTTGAGCTCCTGTGTCCAGTATCGCTGAAAGATGCTGCCACAGAAGAGACTGCCCAGACCATGGCCAGCATGATTGATGGGCATGGCAGCGCCATAGGAGTCGATGAAATGTAGATCGGGTCCCTCAACGCTGTCGTAGCCAGCCAAGAGCATTGACACCTGATATCTGGTATTGGTTCTTATATAATCCGCCAGATTTTTGCGCGTAAAATGTGCTGCGCCACGCGGACTCAAATGATAGCCATTCGATATATTATATAATTTCAGATGTTTCGCTATATAATCGGTGAACTGCAAAGTATCACCGCCATCGCCTACTGCGGCCAATATTGCGAACTCGGAGAGGCGATGAATTTTCGGCTGATCTAAAAGCAAATTCAAATATTAGATATAAAAATTTCTATATCTATATAAATTTCTCTTCTGTACCATCTCTCATAAAGATCACAGATTTTGCCTGCATTGTATCGCAGGCAAGCATCACACAATCCTCGCCTTTAATGCCTAAGATCGTTTCCATTGCCATATTTCAATTGAATTTTGATATTTTTCCAAAAAAATTAAACTAAAAATTTAATCTGTGACTTTGAGAGAAATCAGCCTGATAAATTGATATAGATAATCTAATATTAGGACTAAAAGAAATAGATAAAGAACTATTCACTCATGCAATGATCTAAAACTAAACTTAAAATAAGCAAAAAATAAATAAATAAAAATTAAAATTAAAATTAAAAGTAAAATTGAAATTAAAATTAAATAAATATATTGAGAGTAGGAGAATAATATATAAACAGCACTTATAGAATAAAGTCTATTAAAAATTGCTCATATGAGCTTTTTATATATATAGTAATAAAAATAACATTAAACAAAATCTTAATAAAATTGTCTATATTTCAAAAAGATTTTTGATTCAGTTTAATATATATTTAAAAAAATAAAAAAAATTGAAGCTAATTAAATATTTTTTTATTTCCTTCTGTGATCATATTTGCAATATTTAATTATTTATTCATTTATTATTGTATTTGTGTTACTTAAAAAAAAAACTACATTAACTACTCGAATTAAAGTGCTTAAATGTGCTCTCAAATCTCTTTTGAGGTCTTCAAAGACTTTGAATATATTAAAATAAAATATATATGAGTTTGAACTTGAAAACTTGCAACGACTTTTAAAGCGATTTCATTACCTCTATAAATTACAGAAATTAATTTTATAATCTTCTCAAATCTGTATTCACTCCTTCTATTGTTTCGAACCACCATCTGCGAGCAACGTACAAAAGGAGTAGGCCGCCTTGCAGTTGGCTAAGAAAGTGGTTAAAGCAATTGGTATGAAGTTCCCAGCTACCTGTTTAGGCAAGCGTTGAGTGCGCTCCACGAAAATGATCAAACTTCTGCGATAAGCAATGCTTTGATCGACCCAATTGCTGCTATAGACTGCTAAGTGCAAATTCCCAAAAGAATATTCCACCATAGTGCCCAAATAGCA
Source organism: Drosophila stalkeri (assembly GCA_035047405.1). NCBI lineage: Eukaryota > Metazoa > Arthropoda > Insecta > Diptera > Drosophilidae > Drosophila > Drosophila stalkeri. The sequence goes on from JAWNPR010000039.1 coordinate 14,139,990, forward strand.
AATGGGAAATATTTGCATGCTCATGGCAAATATGAATGAGGTAAAGTAGACTTTGTCGTTCATATTCTCGGCGTAAAATAATAGAGCACAGAGAGCGGTGCCCACATCAATAGAGATCACAACGAACTGCACCAACAACGGCCACGAGACGACCTCCATGGTAAGTTTGTGTAATCTAGCGAGAGCAAAAGAGATAGAATATCAGAGAGAGATAGGGTATGAGAGAGATAAAGTATATAAAGTATGCCACTTACGCAAAGATCTTCTGATGATCACGTATGGATTCGATGAGCTTGCGCTCATTGGTTCGTAAATCGCATTGATCGTAGCCGATGAGCGAGACTCGTTGGACGAGCAGCTCGCATTGGCCAATGATGATCAGGAAGATCATTGGCGGAAATAGGTCATCTACAAAGTTCTGTAGAACTTGAACGACAATCGCGAGTATCTGATGCATCACTGCAATAATGTAGCTGGTCAGCGATATAGTCCAGTCCGTTGGAAACCAAGCTGGAAATGGCAAAGAGCGCTCCTCTTGAAACAAAAAAGAGAAGGACGAAGTCACAACCACACAGCCATAAATATATTTGTATATTGTGGACATGATGATTAACTTCCTAGCAAGTACATTCTTGTAGAAACGTTGTTCATTCGTAACCACACGTCTGTCCAGCTCCGCCACTTTGTGCTCGATCTCCACAATCTTATTCAGCTGAATGATAAATATTATAAATTTGACAGAGGCGGATGCCGAGGTGAGCGATATATTGAAGTTGATCAAATTGTCCAGCGGCAGCTCAAAACTGAACATGGTCATGAAAAGCATTATTGGAAATCCCAGAGTGACGAGAACATTAAGCAGCACAGCTGCCCAGTAGTGGATGGTTCCATAATTCCTGTCATATAAGTCGACGCCACCCAAAGCGCGATATGCCGACCAAATAACACCGAAATAGACACTTCCTTTGTTCAAAATTGTCGACATAACTGTTACTATAACTGTCCTGGTTTGGTCAAGTGTTGAGCCGCTGAACAGACGACTCTTGGTTTTTATACCGCATTTGTGGCAAGGACAAAATTTCAAGGTAATTTTGTGCAATTATAGACATCAAAGCGACGTCTAATTGCAGTTGGCAAATTGATTTGTGTGTGAAATGGTCGAAAAGCTTTGCTCATACCCTTTACAAAGGGAAGTCTGAGTTCGCTGAAGAATATCAGAGCTCTGGGAAATATGAGGAAATTGAGGCTAACATTTTTATTTAATTATTATTTTATTTTAATTATTTTTGTATACCCTGAGCCCGTTGAAAATGGGAAATCAAGGTATAATGGTTTTGTTAAAAGTATGTAGCAGGCAGAAGGAGACATCGCAGACCCCATAAAGTATATATATTCTTGATCAGCACAAAAAAATAAGTTGATATAGCCCTGTCCGTCCGTCCGTATGTATTAACGCGTCGATCTCAGCAACTAGAAGAAATAGAAACTTAATTTTTTTATAGGTTCATGCATTACACGCGGTATAAGAGTTTGTTTCAGAAAATCGATAACTTTTTTCGTATAAAAGTTATCGATTTTAACATTTATCGAGAATAAGTTAAAAATATTTTATCTCGTTCATCTTTAAAGTTAGAGTCTCCAAGTTTTGTGCTTATATATAGAGATTAATTTAATACAATTTCGGGTTTTCTTAGATTTTGTATACCTGCGCAAATTTCGCCCCCATCCCCCAAATATGGAAAAAACGTAATACAAATACAAGAGACTTTCAACTTGGTAAATAGACACATTTTAGTGCTATTATTATAATCTGAAAGTTTCATAAAGTTTCAACTGCGCAGTTAGCAGAGCGCGTGCTTATACGTGCGTCATGAAGAAGAGTATTAGTTTTTTTTTTTTTCAGTTTTAATGATATATGTAATTTTGTTTAAGTGTAACAAACCAAATCTCCTACCCAATAAATCATAAATATCAGAATCAGATACTGATGCTGAGCAAGAAGAAGAAGAAGAAATCTTTAAGATCTTTTTTATGATCTCCTAAAATCCATTGTAAATGGAAAATCAATATAATATATAATGTGGAAGGTAGAAGGTAGATGGTAGAAAGCAGAAGCCAGAAGGCATAAGTAGACGTCACGGACGCCTCATAGAACAGGATGGTTAACTAACTGGGTTGATCTACTCAGGTCCATCCGATGAGTTGGCTTGATAAAGGTGATGCGCATTACAGCCGAGTAGATGCTGATTTAATTCATGGCAATGCCGCTTTTTCCTTCTTTGATTTAATTAAAACAATATTTCCAAACAAGCTTCCTGAGTTCAGGGTATCTACTAGTCAGGCACACCCGACTGGGGTTTTCTGACTTATTTAATTGTGAATTCATGCCATATGGCAAAGTTCTGCAACTGCAATCCAATCGTCAGTTGGTGTACTTATTATATAACAGAATAATAAATATAATTTATATTATTTATTAAGAGAATTTAATTTTGATTTCAATTTTATATCCACTAAATTTATTTGTTTGCTCCAGTATCTGCGAGCAGCGTAGCAAAAGAGTAGGCCGCCTTGCAAATCGCTATGAAACTGGTTAAAGCAATTGGTATAAAGTTGCCAGCAATCTGTTTGGGCAAGCGTTGAGTGCGCTCTGCAATGATGAGCATACTCTTGCGATAAGAAATACTCTGATCAACCCAATTGCTGCTATAGACTGCTAAGTGCAAATTGTCAAAAGAATATTCCACCATAGTGCCCAAATAGCATACGGGAAATATTTGCATGACCATGGCAAATATGAATGAGATATAGTAGACTTTATCGTTCATATCCTCGGCAAAAAACAAGAGAGCACAAAGAGCAGTGCCCACATCAATAGAGCTCACAACGAACTGCACCCACAACGGCCACGAGACGATCTCCATGGTAAGTTCGTGTAATCTAGCGAGAGCAAGAGAGATAGAGTATAAGAGAGACTAAGAACAGGAATTAATGTGACTTACGCAAAGATCTTTTGATGATCACGTATGCATTCGATGAGCTTGCGCTCATTGGTTCGTAAATCGCATTGATCGTAGCCGATGAGCGAGACTCGTTGTACGAGCAGCTCGCATTGGCCAATGATGATCAGGAAGATCATTGGCGGAAATAGGTCATCTACAAAGTTCTGTAGAACTTGAATGGCAATCACGACCATCTGATGAATCACAGCAATAATGTAGCTGGTCAGCGATATAGTCCAGTCCGTTGGAAACCAAGCTGGAAATGGCAAAGAGCGCTCCTCTTGAAACAAAAATGAAGCAGATGTAGTTACAGTAGCGCAGCAATAAATATATTTGTATATTGTAGACATGCTGATTAACTTCCGATCCAATTCGATCTTATAGAGACGTTGTTCATCCGTGACTATACTCTTGTCCAAATCCACCACCTTGTGCTCGATCTCCACAATCTTCCTCAGCTGAATGACATAGAGAACGAATTTCACAGAGGAGCACACCGTGGTGAATGTTATACTCAAGTGCGTCAGGTTGTCCAGAGGCAGCTCAAAACTGAACATGGTCATGAAAAGCATTATTGGAAATCCCAGAGTCACGAGAACATTAAGCAGCACAGCTGCCCAGTAGTGGATGGTTCCATAATTCCTGTCATATAAGTCGACGCCACCCAAAGCGCGATATGCCGACCAAATAACACCGAAATAGACACTTCCTTTGTTCAAAATTGTCGACATAACTGTTACTATAACTGTCCTGGTTTGGTCAAGTGTTGAGCCGCTGAACAGACGACTCTTGGTTTTTATACCGCATTTGTGGCAAGGACAAAATTTCAAGGTAATTTTGTGCAATTATAGACATCAAAGCGACGTCTAATTGCAGTTGGCAAATTGATTTGTGTGTGAAATGGTCGAAAAGCTTTGCTCATACCCTTTACAAAGGGAAGTCTGAATTCGCTAAAGAATATCAGAGCTCTGGGAGATATCAGGAAATTGAGGTTAACATTTTTTAAAATTATTATTTTATTTTATTTTTTATGTTTTATAAAGTTTGGAATACGATGCAAATGGAGTGATTTAATGATATATTTAATTTTGTTTAAGTGTAACAAATCAAATCTCCTACCCAATAAGTCATAAATGTCATAATCAAATACTTCCTGGATTAGGGTATCCACTAGTCAGGCACACCCGACAGGAGTTTCCTGACTTATTTAATTGTGAAATTTATGCCATATGCCATACTTTATATATAGAGTTCAGCAAGTACAATCCAATCGTCAGTTGCTGTACTATTTATATAACAGAATAATAAATATAATTTATATTATTTATTAAGTGAATTTAATTTTGATTTCAATTTTATATCCACTAAATTTATTTGTTTGCTCCAGTATCTGCGAGCAGCGTAGCGAAAGAGTAGGCCGCCTTGCAAATCGCTATGAAACTGGTTAAAGCAATTGGTATAAAGTTGCCAGCAATCTGTTTGGGCAAGCGTTGAGTGCGCTCTGCAATGATGAGCATACTCTTGCGATAAGAAATACTCTGATCAACCCAATTGCTGCTATAGATTGCTAAGTGCAAATTCCCAAAAGAATATTCCACCATAGTGCCCAAATAGCAAATGGGAAATATTTGCATGACCATGCCAAATATGAATGAGATAAAGTAGACTTTGTCGTTCATATTCTCGGCGTAAAATAATAGAGCACAGAGACCGGTGCCCACATCAATAGAGCTCACAATAAACTGCACCCACAACGGCCATGAGACGAACTCCATGGTAAGTTCGTGTAATCTAGCGAGAGCAAAAGAGATAGAATATCAGAGAGATAGGGTGTGAGAGAGATAAAGTATATAAAGTATGTCACTTACGCAAAGATCTTCTGATGATCACGTATGCATTCGATGAGCTTGCGCTCATTGGTTCGTAAATCGCATTGATCGTAGCCGATGAGCGAGACTCGTTGGACGAGCAGCTCGCATTGGCCAATGATGATTAGGAATATCATTGGCGGAAATAGGTCATCTGCAAAGTTCTGTAGAACTTGAACGACAATCGCGAGTATCTGATGCATCACTGCAATAATGTAGCTGGTCAGCGATATAGTCCAGTCCGTTGGAAACCAAGCTGGAAATGGCAAAGAGCGCTCCTCTTGAAACAAAAATGAAGCAGATGTAGTTACAATAGCGCAGCAATAAATATATTTGTATGTTGTGGACATGATGATTAACTTCCGGTCCAATTCGACCTTATAGAGACGTTGTTCAGCCGTCACTACACGCTTGTCCAGCTCCGCCACTTTGTGCTCGATCTCCACAATCTTCCTCAGCTGAATGACATAGAGAACGAATTTCACAGAGGAGCACACCGAGGTGAATGTTATAATCAAGTGCGTCAGATTGTCCAGAGGCAGCTCGAAACTTAACATGGACATGAAGAGCATCAGCGGCAAGCACAGAGTCACGAGAACATTGAGCAGCACAGCTGCCCAGTAGCGAATGGTTCCATAATTCCCGTCGTATAAGTCAATGGCGCCCAGAGCGCGATATGCCGACCAAATAACGCTGAAATAGACGCTGTCTGTGTTCAAAATTGTCGACATAACTGTTACGTTCTGAGTGTGGTCAATTGTTATGGCGCTAAGCGCGAAGCTCGTGGCTTTTATACCGTGACAGAGCCAAGGAGTGCATTTCAAGGTCATTTGAGCAATTAGCAACGATTAATTCACAGACTTGATTTTCTGGAAATGTGTGAAAGCCTATTTGCGAACTGCCATATGGCAAAGTTCGGCACGTGCAATCCAAGCGACAAGTGGGGCACACATTTATTTTAGAGAGTATCAAATATAATTGAAATTGTGCTTAAAATTGATTGAGTTTATTTGCATGACCTGGCGGCACCGAATTGTAAAAGTCGATGATCTGGTAGTTGTATTCCTTCATACGATTCCAACTTGCGAACGCCATCCTTGTCCACCAGAAATATCTCAAAGTGTCGTAAATTGATTATTAAATTACTCTGAATCGCTCCGACACACTTGCGTAATATGTTGTGTCCATCTTGGATGGTCAGATTGGGCTTCCACAGCAAACTGCAAATGCTCATGGATATTGCCTGACCGATGCCATGGCCACAATAGTTGAGGTACTGTGTAGCGCCCTGAGCATCGATAAAACACAAAGTTCCTCCCATTTCGGTATCGTAGGCGGCTATCAGCATTGCGACCACAAATTTGATCTTGCTGGCCAAATTCAGCATCAAATGATGGCGCGCAATGTGCATAACTGCTGTCTTTGAAATGGGATAGCCATGCGTGATTTCATACAGTGAAACACGCGTCGCAATGAACTGTGTAAAGTAGCTAGCGTCTCCCATATTGCCAATGACGCCTATCATGCAGTGTTTGGAAAGGGTGCGTATCTTTGAATGTCCTACGATAAAAGAGACTGCAGTTCTATCATTACTCATTGAGTATGCTCATCGTACTTACTATCCGATATTAAGTATATGTTCTTGGCCAACACCGTATCAGCGGCAATCATGGCAAAGTCTTTGCCCCTCAAGCCGAAAACGGTTTCCATTTGCAATTGCCCATGACAGTTAAGAAAAAACAAAAAACATTTATAAATAGTATAAAACTCTGATGTACGTGACACAAAAAACTTAACATACTATCACGAACTTTAACTAGCTTTAGTAATATTTAATATAAAATGCATAATTGATTATTTATAAAATAAATCAAAGAATTCCAAACATAATTTTATGACTCTAGATTCATAAATAAAAATTATATACAATATTTTGGATACAAAAATAAATTCTATATTATTATATACGCTATCAGAAAACATTTGACAATTATATATAATATTTTAAATAAAAAATAAATAAATAAATTAAATAAATAAATCAAAGAATTGCAAACATAATTTTATGACTCTAGATTCATAAATAAAAAATATTTAAAAATTATATATAATATTTTATATACAAAAATAAATTTTATATTATTATATACGCTAAGAGAAAATATTTGACAATTATATATAATATTTTGGATAACAAAATTTTTTTTAAATAAATAAATAAAAGTAATAAATCAAAGAATTCCAAACATAATTTTATGAATCTAGATTCATAAATAAAAAATATTTAAAAATTATATATAAAATTTTATATACAAAAATAAATTCTATATTATTATATACGCTAAGAGAAAATATTTGACAATGATATATCATAAAATATAAAAATAAAAGAAAAAAATTCGATATTATTATATTTGCTAATAGAAAATATTTAAAAAATATATATTTCACAGTTTTTATACAAGAAAATTTCTATATTATAATATACGCTAATAGAAAATGTTTGATAAATATAAGTTAATATTTTGTTTTTAAATTTGATCTATGTTAAATTCTATTTATGCTTGAAACTAATATTCCAAGCTAAACTTTATTCAGTTTATAATTTTCTTTGTGAAAGCAAGAAATTTGCATACAATAAAATTTTTCAAAATTTTTGTTGGCCGTTATGCGAAATATTGTTCGTTAAGCGAAACTTATTTTTGAAAAACTTAGTGTACGTTATCCGAGGCGTTCAATAAGCAAGGGTTCACTGTATTTTCTTATGTTTTAATTTTATATTAAGATTACACAAAAATTGTTTAAATCATTAATCTCAGCATTATTATTTTTTTTTTTTCAATTTAGCTAAAAGTTTATTCTATATAATTTAAATTAAATTAGATTAAAGTGAAGTCATGCAATCTATAAGCAAAATTAATTTGAGCCAGATATCAAGTAAAATGTTTTAAACGTTTTGTAGTTATTTTTGACTTCTAACATTTATTTTGCATTAAATTAGCTTTTAAAATAATTATATGTTTCGCTCAAGTCCGCAACTAACATTTTTTTTGTTGATAAAATCTTTATGTGAATTGAAATTTTATCTACACAGATTGAATATGCCCATTATTTGTCATTAACAAAATGAAGTTTATAATTTAATCTTGGAATAACATTGAAAAATAAACATTTCATTCATGTTCGTCATTGCATGTGGCATTGGCCATTGGCCATTGGCCATTGGCATTGCCAGTGGCATTTGGCTGAGGGAGCTATACGAGTGGCTCATTCTGCAACTCGTTGGGAATGGAAGGTACTTAAAAAGCACTTTCGCCTCACAATAATTTTCAGCTTTTCCGCACTTGAACACGCTTTCAGGCATTCGGCAGTTGGATTGGGTTTTGCCCATTATACCGGGCGCTGCATTTTACTGTCTCTATTGTTTGAAATTTTAATGTGATGGAAATGCGCGCGTATTCCGAATAATTATCGCATCTATATATATATATATATATATATATTTTTTTTTTCTTTAATGAAAATATATTTCCGCAATTAAGAGCATATTTTCTAGCACTCTTAAAATAATAATGACGTCCGACTGCCGCCTTTGTTGTTGCCATTTCAATCATTATAAAATAATTAAAGCTGCAATTAAAAGCAAGAACAATGCCGCACAGATAGCACAGCACCAAAAATAAAACAGAAACTGATATTTGTTTATTCAAATATATATATATATAGATATATTATTTATTTTACATCATTTGCCTAAAGCGCTTCGTATTGGCAGTATCCGCGCATTTGATGGTAATAACTTTCCTTATGGCACCTTCGTGTACCTTGCACTTTTGCTTAACTATCTGCACAATATCGCTGACCTTATACGGATCGAGTATATAGTCCACAGATCTTTTGCGACCCTTCGAATCGATTTTAACGCCCGATATATTCCTCGTGGCAAGCGTCTCCTTGTCAAAGACGGCGTCCAGCAAGGCACGCGTTGCCAGCGAATAGCAATCCCAGTCGATGCGCTGAAAGACGTCTCGATCGACCCTCGTTAGGTTGCGGCCAATCGACACTGTTGACCTCTCACTCCTAGGTTGGCTATTTTCGTTCTCTACAATTGGAGTAGGCGAAAATCTGATTATGTCAGTCTCTGCCAAAACAGCATATTTTTCGGGCAAGATGCTCTTAAGTTTCTGCAAGCGTAGTTCTACTGCAACCAGACGATCCGAGTTCTCTGTTTGTGTAGCTCTTGATATAGCCGACATAGTAAAGGAATTAATAATGATTAGAAAACTTCTGGATTACTGCAATATGTCTGTCACATGGATTCTCATGTTCTCTGTTTCGATATGTTATTCATCTGATGCTCTGGGAACGATGGAATCAAATTAATCGTTTTATCGATAAGTGTTGATAAGCTTACAGAGCACTATCGAAAAACAATTCATTCAAATTGTGAGTCAATGTGAGAGAACGGTTTCGGGCTGACGGTTAAATGAGGTTGGGCATCTCCACATAACATGGAAAGGTGGAGCGGCATGCATGATGAAGAGCGGGACGAGGATTATTTGCAGAGAATCTCCATGTGCCTGAGTATTGACATATCGGAGAAGATAGAGAATCGTTTCCACAGCTTTGGCAAAATCTTTGAAACAGAGCGTGTGTAAATATGCTTGTCGTCGTCTGACATTTTTACTAATTATTATTTACATTTATTTCAGGTCGAAATCCTGGCGGAGGTCTATTTGGAGCTGCAGAAGAGAAATACAGCAGAGGAAGTAGATTATCTCTTACAGTTCCAAATAAATTCTATGACAGGAAACGCAGTACATTGGAAAAATATCGCAAAAAGCCGTCTATTCAATATGGTGGGAATCTAGATTCCAATAGTCGTAAGGATATCTATAAGCCCGAACGTTATACAAGATATAATGATAGACGTATGAATGCATTGCCGCCCAGACCCAACCTCACCGATCCCTATGAATGCCCGAACCAATTGAGCTACGAGCCTTATGAACAACACTACAAACATCCAAGTTATAAGCGAAGTTTTGCCAATCCAGATGGAAATTTTTACAGGCGAAAGGCAAACCCAGAAGCGGTCGGAGAAACAAGTGCTAAATGTGGCTACAAATGGGATTGTCATAAGGAAAGGGACTATCGATATAAGAAGCAGCATGAAACTCGGAGAAGCACACAAAAATCCAACTCGTTCTATAAATGTGATTTTCCCAACAAAATCCACAGCAGACCCTACAATTCCCACCAATCTGAATATCAGGAGTACAACACAGATAGGAAAAGATTTAGGCAACCTTCTGGCTATACGAATACAGATTATATGAACGTTCCATATTATAATCAACAAGACTGCTACACTGATCCCAGTGAAAAATATTCACCAGAATACGACTCAGAGTGGAACTACAATCCGATACCAAACTACTATCCAGAGCCAGCATGGGGATATGACTGCGATTACGAATACGACAGTCCAGAGATGTATCGCAGGTCGCCTTATAAGAAGAAATCTGTTGATTTCCTTGGCGTCGACTGTGAGATACCCTATAATATATTCAGAGCAAAACAGAATGCATTGCGAGCGCATCAACAATACTATGAATATCCAGAAAGCTTTCCATGCTCCGTTGATATTCCTTATAAGGAAAGAAAGCAAAATCATTTTCCAAACTTCGATTGTGGTTCTGATTGCGGACGTCGAGAGTCCGGCTTTGATTACTATAACACGGCCAAGCCAATGTTTGGAAATTTCAATTATGATTCGGATTTGTGCCACAGTTGCACCAACTACTATAAACCGCACAAAAAACCCAAAAAGTCACTAAAAGAGAAAATATCGGGCATTTTTAAAAGGTTCAAGTCCAAGTCTATGATCCCATCTAAGCAAAGTGAGCAGCGCTGTGTTTCGAATTTCAATAATATAATATCACATAAGAGCGCGATGTCCAGGTGCGGAAGTAATGCATCCCGTATAGTTTCGTGTTCCAAATATCCAAGACGTTCTCAACGAAAACCTAGTCCGACTAGGAAATACAGAACCAACGTCTATCCGACGGTCTACAGAGTTACGCGCAGAAAGGTAAATAACTCTGACCTTGATTCAGCAAACGATGCCAGTATTAAAGACTGCTGTGAATATTATAGGGAACCGATGCCGATTTCACAACCGACTACAGCTGTTGCTAGAGAGGCCGCATATTGTTGTGCTGCCAAAGCAAATGCTAGCTGCAGCTGTAATATTCGGGATGATCACGTCGATGTGTACCAGAATCTCAATGTGCATGAGCATGCAGAATGTTATCAAGAGAATGTTGCTAGTTCTACAATGCATTGTTGTAACGTGAGCTCTACGTGCAACAAACATAATAACGAGACCGAACACATTTGTGCACCAGCTAAACCTCAGGCCTCCTGCTGCAGCTTAGGTTTAGCTGATCCAAAAGTGTCGAGTCCCAAAGAATGTCCCATGTTGGCACAGTCCAAAAGTTTTCCAACCGAACACAAAGTCTCGTTTGCTCAAATGCATTTGGAACAGGAACAGGAACAAATATGTGCTCCATGTGACTGTCAAGTCTGCAATACTCCATTACCTTCGGATTCCCAGTGCATGCCACCCACCGAGCACAAAGTCTCGTTTGCTCAATTGCATTCGGAACAGGAACAAATATCTGCTCCATGTGACTGCCAAATCTCCAATACTCCATTACCTTCGGACTCGCAGTGCATGAAGAGCAATCCAAACATAGCACAGCCCTGCCATTCCATGCCAGAGTTGCCATCATGTCCTCAAATGACAGCGGCCAAAATTCATCTGGAAAACGACTATGGCAGCGTTCGTAACAATCAATGCATAATTCCAGCAGTTACAGTCTCCAATTCGACTCCAATCTGCAATCCAAACTCCACACTCTCCACATGTATTCGCATCAAGCCAAATATTTCATTTGAAACGAATTGCTGTCCAGAGCCAGCCGGAAATGCCTTGCAGTGCGCAACTAAAGTGGAGAATGCGAACGTGAATGCAGTTGGAATCTGTTCCAAATCCCAAGAGGCTTGCGGCAATACGTGTCAAGCTAAGGACGCAGCTCCATCATATCTAGAGGAATTGAAAAGGGAACTGTTAATGGAACTGCAAAAAGAACAGCGTATGAATGCTCAATTGCCATATCTGAATCCAACGCCACACATTACGATCTTTCCAACTGCTCCAGTTAGCTCCACATGTCCAGCGACACATATGGAATGCTGTTCCTATGTGAAATGCTGGCGACCGCTCTAAAAAACAAACTCAACAAATTAACAACAAACAAATCTTTCGTAAATTTTACATTATACAAAAATATATAAAACAAATATATATATATATATATATATATATATAAATATATATAATTGAATCAAATTTGTCTGCATTCTAGTCAGCTCAGATTTCGCAGTGGCGCTCATATAGTCAGAATGCCAGAATTGTCCAGCTTGGCGCTGAGCTTGTTGTCAGCATGATCCGGCAGCCGGAACTGTTGATAGAACTCCAAGTAATCATCCTTCTGCTTGTGACGAGCATGCAATAGAACACGTCGCTCTCTCAGCACGATCTTGATGCTCTGTAGCGGGAATTCGTTCATATCGAATTTCCAGCTCAAATGTTTATCTGTTTGCATGCATTTCATGAGCTTTTGCTCTCGTCGCTGCTGGCGATCCTTGTTCAACTGGCGCAACTGCAGCGTGCAGTCCAGCACCTGCTGTTCCAGCTTCTTTAAACGCTTCTCATACTGATGACGCATTAACTCAAAGTGCAGCATTTCGTAAAACTTTAGCAATACAGAAAATAACTGACAAACGCAAAGTTGCCAATGTGCTAAATAATGTTATCGATAAATTTGAAAAGCTAAACTAAACCGATAGAAAAATCAAGTGCAACTATGTCAAACAGCGCGAACCGAAAATAAAAAATAAAAAAACCACAAATAAGAAAAATAAAATTAAATTAAATTAAAATTTGAATTAAATTCAATAAAATAAAATAAAATTGTGCATATTGCATTTCCCTCTGCACCATGCATCATCGTTCCAATAGAGCGGACAACGTTCCGCCTATTATACGTGAATATCGCATTATTGTAAAGATTGGCAGCGGCACCTTTGGTGACATCTTTATGGCCGAGCATATGGGCAATGATGGACGCGTTGCCCTCAAGCTGGAAGAGAATGGTGGCACACTTCGACCGCAGCTACTGGTTGAGTATGATGTCTACAAGGCGCTAAGGCCGAACGTTGGAGTGCCACGGGTTCACAACTTCTTCGTGGAGCCGAAGTACAATGTGATGGTGATGGAGCTGCTGGGGCCATCGCTTGAGGATTTGTTCAATTTTTGCTCGCGTCGCTTCACACTGAAGACGGTGCTGATGCTGGCAGTGCAGATGATCGATCGCATCGAGTATTTGCATCTGAATCGCTTTGTGCATCGCGACATTAAGCCCGAGAACTTTACGATCAGCACCGATAGCGATGTCGTTCATTTAATTGACTTTGGCCTCGCAAAGCGATACTATGATGCGGAACAGCGTTTGCATATTCCATTAAATTGGGGCAACCGGATGACGGGCACGGCTCGCTATGCCTCCATCAATGCACTGTTGGGTTTCGAGCTGAGTCGACGCGACGACATGGAGTCATTGGGCTATGTGCTCATCTACTTTCTGCGCGGCAACTTGCCCTGGCAGGGATTGACGGGACCGCGGCATCAGAAGTACGAAATGCTGGCCGAGAAGAAACAGTCCATCAAGCCGGAGGAGCTCTGCAAGGGCTTTCCCGATGAGTTCGCCTCGTTTCTGATCTATTGCCGTAAGGTTCGCTTCGAGAAGCAGCCCAACTATATGGGTTTGCGTCGCAGCTTCGGCGATCTGTTCAATCGGCTCAAATATGTTAACGATAGCGCCTATGACTGGTGCATTCTCACGGACTATAAACGAGTTATGATTCAAGAAATCGAAGACGACGACGACGACAAGAAGAAATAAAATAAGAATAAGCAATATGAACACACAAATGTCAAGAAAATGTCTTTATATATTTTCTATACACACAGGAGAATTGTAATAAATAAGCTAGCATTGAATTCCATGTCCAGAAATCTCAGATTGCAAATCCATTTTGCAGCGTGTCAACTGTCCGGGCTGCCAATTCCAAATACACAATTGCAACTTTTCTAAAATGAGTCCAATTAACACAACTCAGATTTGTGCAACGTTTGCATTTCTCTATCTCTCTGTGTGTGTGTGGGTGTCCTGGCCGAGCAGAGCACTCGAAGCATCTGCCAGAAATGTCTGTCAGGGCCAACATTGCAGCCGGAGTGCAGTGCAGCATTCGTAGCAAATGAAAACGTTGTAAATGGCAGCATCCAATTTACGTTTGCAATTAAACTGACACCGAACAGACACTTTTGATTTCGCCTGCAACCCATCTCCCATGACGACCATATAACATGACATAATAACAGATCTGCTTAAAACCAGACCCAGCACATCAAATCCAAAACCCAAAAGCAAACGTCATTCGTTCTAACTGTCGCTCTATGAAGATAGATTTATTAATATGCATGGGGGATACACACACGGACAGTTACATCAATAACGGCTATGATAGGACTTCTTCAGCTGGCTGGCACGGCTTCCACTTGCTCGGCAGGCTGGCAGTGTTGTCTCCATTACAACGACCATTCGCCGGCATCTGAATATGTTCGTATAATCAGCCATGTCTAAATTAACTTACAGACTTTTTCCGTTTCAGCTGAGAGAAATTTCTTTTTTTTTTTTTTCAGAATTTTAATAGTTAGTAGGCTTACTGGGCCGAAAAAAAATCTATATAGAGTGAGCGACAAAATTTATGGCCACCTTAGAAATTGTGTCAAGAGTTCAAAAATTCACTGGCAACTTCTACTCTATATAGTTGCTTTCTGGCAACGTTGGAGTTGCCACAACAAATGTGCGAGGAAAATTGAGTGTAAAGCGCTGGTAAAAAAAAAACAATTGCATGCAGCACAAAAGCAAGGTCTGATACCCTGTAAGTGTTTAAGAGAAGCGGGTAGTTTGAATGATGTATAGTTGAGATATGACATGATATGTTTATTCTATTTTTATTTAACATATTTTATGTGCGATAGATTTTAAATGAATTTTATGAATATGAGTTAGGAAAGTGTTCATTTATTTTTTAATACATTAATTTATAAAATTATTTCGATCTATTATATTGAAGTATTTTAAAAAATATATTTAGTATTTTAATAGTAAAAATTACTGAATGAGGTATATAAATATATATATATAAATATGGTAATATAGTAAATTGAAGCTAAAGAACTTACAAAAGAATTATATAATTATATAATTATAATTATATATAATAATATTATGTATATATTATTATTTATATTATATTATTATTTATTTAACATTTTAAACCTTTAATTTGAAAATGTAGCATGAAAGACAATAAGTTAAATGAATAAATAAATAATAATATGAATAGAAATCAAATAATTAATGAAGAATAATAAAATGTTTATAGGAAATAAAAAAAAAAACAAAATATTTGCTTTGGTATTTTTATTATTTTTTTTTATTTTTATTAATTTATTATTATTATTATTATTAATATTATTTTTTTTTTTTGTATTTGGTACTATATTCCTCTATTTGTATTACTTTTTTTTATAATTTATTAAATATCTATTTATTAGTTGTAAGTCTTGGAATTCCACACATATAAATATGCATTTATAATGTATTGAGTATTATTTATATTTTATATACCATTTTAATACATTTCCATATTATTTTGGTATATTAAATTTTAATTATTTCTTCTATTATATAATTTTTATTTAGGGTATTTACTTGCCATGCACTTCCGCTCAAATATTTTGCCACTTTTTGCTGCTGCACATAATTACATGAAAAAGAAAATTAGTGTCGAGATTTGCGCTTTTAAGCATCTCACCAGGTGAAAACTTTTAATGAGCAATTTTCTTACAAATTTCCAAGTGTTGCCGCATTTAATTTTTTAATTAAAAATTTTCGTCTGACACTCGGCAAAGTTAACGCGCAGCCACACACACACACACACTCTCAAGCAGTCTCCTGACAACACAACGACAACGCTTGTACAAGAAACAATAACAACAACAACAACAGAGGGGGAAAAACCCTTCAGCTAAAAGATTTTTCAAACTGACCAACGGGTCAGATCGGTGGCAAGAACTTAGGCCAGGTGCCCCAGCCAGCCAACGCTTTTAGCATCAATCAGGACACGGCCTGGTCTGGCTCACAGAGCTCTGCCAAGCGCTATTTTTTTTTTTTTTTTTTTTTGCCTAGTGCTTATATTTATCGGGCTGAACTCCATGTTAATGGCCAATTGACACGCCACTTGGCTTTGACGGGTGTGCCCCCTTCATTCCCTTCCTTTCAGTTGCAGCTGCAAAAGAAATGCCACGATTAACGTGTGTGTGTGTGTGAGAAAGCTGATGTATGTATGTTTGTGTGTGTGTGTGTGTGTGTATGGGTTGGTCAGCAATAAGCTTGTCGGCCCGCACCCTGCTCGCCTTTTCAGCCTGTAATGAGGTGCTAACTGAGCGTGCTGATTGCTGCCATTTTTGATAAGGTGTCCGCATTAATAATTCTCTTGCGTTTATTTACACCGTTTGCAGCACTCAGAAGCGTTTAACATTTCCCTAAAGGTGTGCCTCATAGATAGGCCAACGAACTCATCTGTTAATTTATAAGACATTTGGTTATATAAGAGAAATGTGAATTAGGTTCTTTGGAATCTTAATATTTATGTATATTTATATTTCTATATATTTTTTTATATTTATTTTTATATCTTTTATATATAATTATTTTTTATTTATATTATTTTTAATTTTAATAACAATTTGTTGTTAATCAACACATTCTTATTTAAAGACGTTTTATAAGTCAGGCAACTTTTTTTCTCTCAATATGAGGAATGCTCTTGGTTCATCTCCCTTTTTATACTGATTCAGATTATCAATGCAATATGCAATCTCAATCAAATTCTACGATATTTTCAAGTATACTGAGGGCGTGGCAAAAATCAAGCCGTTGCCATTTGAATTTCTTATTTTATTTGATTTTCAGCTATGCTTTGCATTTGATTTCAATTTTTATTTGCGCATTGGCATCAAAATATATTACAGACTTTGCAAATTGAATTGCCTGTCGTCAATAAAACATTGCATTTCCCTGCAGTCACTGAAGACCACACCCCATTTCGAATGGAAGTATGTGTGAGCATGTGTGTCTGTGTGTGTGTGTGTGTGTGTGTGTGTGTGTGTATCGAAGCTCAAAAGGCATTGAGAGCGGCGAGAGAGTTTTGCAAAAGAAATGCGCACAAATTGCACTTATAAATAAATCAAATAGAAATATCTTGTTATTATGGGTAGAAGGACACACACATTTGCTGTCTTCGATGGCTGCTGCTTCTGCTGCTGCTGCTCTGTTGTCCTGCATCTCCTTGTTGTTGTGGCAGTGGTTTCCAGCGCGCACCAAATTGAGTTACATTTAAATATTTTGCCATTTGCGACTCAAGTGCCAGAGAGAGTGTTGCAGCTCTCCACCAAATATCGATGCCATTGCGCATTTCCATTGCAGCTCATGTTGGGCTATGCGAGTGTGCTCAGTATTCAAATTGTTTTCGTTGCCAATTTTCAACTTTGATTTGAATATGGCCAACAAATTGAATAAGTATGCAAAACATGCTCAAATATCAAATGTTTATAATATTTATAAAATTAATTAAATTATAGTGTTATGTTTAAATAAAATATACTTAAAAAATATCAAAATGTGCCCAGTACATATTTTTCATCATAAAAGATAAATATGTAATATTAAAAAAAATATAAAAAAATAAAAATAAATAAAATATAATTAAAATAAATAAATAATAAATAAAATTAAAATTTGCATATTACATATTTTTTATTAAAAAAAAGAATAAAATAAATAAATAAATAATAATAATAATAATAAAAAAAAAATTAAAATAAATTAATTCATAATAAATTAAATATATTAAATTATAAAATATGAAATTTGCGCATTATTTATTTTTTATCATGCCAAAATAAATAAATAACATAAAAATAATTACATTAAAAATAATTATTATTTTTCAAAAAATACAAAATTTACAAAGACCAAAGACTAAAAAGAATCTTTAACAACAATACGATTTATATAATTTTTTATACTAAATCCTATTTAATATTAAAATATATTTTCAAATGCCTAACCTTTCAGATACCACTCTCTATATATTCACAGTCAAACAGCAAATGTTTAATCGTTTTCATTTAATTCGTATAATTTCGATTTCCTTTCGTGCATCGAATGGCCAACAGGGCGTATAATTGATTTCATTTCCGCGCCTGCCATGAAAGCTTAAGCAATAAATTCAAAACTACACAATGCAATATACCCCTCTCACTCTCTCTCTCTCTCTTTGCCTCTCGCTCTCTCTCTCTCTCTCCGTTATCCCTGCCATGGCTGAGAACTTGAAAATTGTGCGATAAGATCAGAAATAAATTTGCATAAAACTGCATTTAGATTGCCCGCAAAACAAGCCACAAGACCAACCCAGTAGCACCACCCTCACGCGCAACCCCTCTTTCGCTCCACTCTTTCCCTCCCTGGCACTGCCCAATTCAAGCTTCAACTAGAACACAAATCCGAAACGTAAACGCAAAAGCGAGTCAAACTTTTCAGGGATAGGAAAATGCAAAAAGCGGTTGCAAATAACTCGCAGAAAATTGTTAGCAGTGCCCAGTGATTAATTATCTACATGAAAGCGCGCTATTTACAGCTTTACCTGACGCCCCACCTGTGCACACCTCTCCCCCACATTCAATGTGTGTGTGGGTGTTTATAGAGTGTTTAGTTTTGTGCTACCGATTTGAGCTTGGATAAACCAAGTGGAGTTACGCGAAATGCCATTGCTGCTGATTTCCATAGCGCATTTTATCTAAATTAAAATCTGAACTTTACCAGCTCGAAAAACCGAACAAAAGTTAAAACTGATTTGGTTAGCATTCATGATACCCTGTAAGCATTTGCATGAGGTGTAGATTGGATTGAGTTGGTTTGGGATTTTGCTTAAAAATAATTTGTTTTTGTCATTCTTATAAGCTTTGCTGGGAGATCAAATAGATCAAATATTCAAAATTCGCTTTTAATTTATGTATTTGTTTAAATTGTTTTGTAAGACATGTTAAAAGCTTAAATTTAAATATAATTACCTAGAGCTTTGGTATACATTTTTAAAATATTTATTTTATTTATTTGTTTTAAGGCATTATTAAAATAAAATTAACTAGAGCTTTAGTAACTTATTTGATTGCTCAATTGAACATATTACGAAGTACTGAGATTAATGCTTAGACTATCGTATAATTGTATATAATTAATTATTTTGATTTTGTTTTATTTTTATTGTATTTTTATTTTTATTTTATTTTTAATTTTTTATTTTTATTCTATTTTTTTAGTAGTATTTTTATTTTATTTTTATTTTTATTTTATTTTCTCCTTTTGTAATTTCTGTAAATAAAAAACGAAAATATAATTTTTTTATATAATTAATTATATTGATTTTGTTTTATTTTTATTTTATTTTTATTTTATTTTTATTTTATTTTTATTTTATTTTATTTTTATTTTTATTTTATTTTTATTTTATTTTTATATTATTTTTATTTTATTTTTATTTAATTTTAATTTAATTTTTTTATAATTTTTATTATATTAGTATTTTAATTTTATTTGTATTTTTATTTTATTTTTTTTCTTTTGTAATTTCTGTACATAGAAAACGAAAATATAATTTTGCAGTTTTTGTTTTGAGCTTTAATTTTTTGTTATATTTGCTTTAGAGTTTTATTCATTACTATAAAATAAATTACTTATTGAAACTCAAAACTTTTCAGTTTGTAACCTTGATTCATATTGCTATATAATATACAAATAATGTATAAATAATATTAATACAAATAAAGAATGAATCAGATTCTTTAATATTTATTCATATATATCTGACTGTTAATAAATCTAAAAAATCCATTTCTAAATCATTTAGCACCCATTAATCAATCACGCTCGCCTAGCCCTTTGCTCACTCTTCACTTAACAAGATCATCCAAAGGCTCTAATGTACAACGTGCTCCGGCCACAAACTCTGGTTGCTGCCCAGCTTATGAAATGTTGACCCGAAATGACTTTTGTCTGCGCCAGCCAGATGATGTCACTGTCACAGTTGGCACCACACACCATTCTCCTTTCGCTGTGGGCAAGGACAGCGCCGCGCCGTGCCGCGCCGTCACGACGTCTGCAGGTAAATTGTGTGTATTTCAATTTAGCCAGCGAATAAATTGCCAGCAATAAAGTAGGAAAAAAGTGTAATTTGTTTGGCTCGTTTGTTCTGTGTGTCATATCTGTTAGAATGTATCTGGCGTAACAGTGCGCCCATTCCCCAGTCGTTGTCGCTGTCGCTGTGCGTCTGCGTCTGAGCGATGAGATTCTTATTTTAATTTTGATTATGTGCCTGAGCTGATGCCGCTGCTGCTGCTGCTGCTGCCTGTCGGAAATGAACGCATTCTCAGTGGATTTCTATCTGCCAGTTACATTTACAAATTGCCCAACACATTACCCCAGCCCCCCAGTGCATGCCCCTTTTGCTCACACACACACACATACTCAAATTGAGTTGTACACACACACTCCCACTCTCTGTCTCTCTCTCTCTCTCTCTCTCTCTCTCTCTCTCTTTCACACACATTAAAGCGCATTTCCTTTGCTGCTGCTGCTGCTGTTCCACACACAAATAAATGGCCACTTAGCTCAATACAAATGCAACGTGATGCCGTTAAGTCGATGCTTTTAGCATTTGATTGACACGTGAATATCCCAAAACAGGCACAAAAAAAAGTAAAAGAAAAAGAAAAAGAAAAACAACAACAACGAGCTGAAATACTTGAAATCGTTTGGCACTTAGCAACGCATAAATACTCGAAATCTATTTGGATGTGAGAAGGCGCTGTCAGAAATGCGAAAATATTTTCTTTATACATATTTGACAGCTTGTATTGGATTCAATTAGTGTATAAATTACATGGGATTATTTAGCATTAAATTAATCTGTTGCTTGTAAATTGAACTAACGTGTGGTAAATGTGAATACATCAGTTTATTTTCTTTTTTTTATGGATTTATTAATATGAAATTTATATGTTGATTAATTTTTAAATGAAGATTTTTATTGGTTTAAGAATTAAGATTTTGTTATAGTTGATTTAAAGTAAATTAATAAGGATTTAATTTTTAACTGCTTCAAAATAATAAAATTATTAATTGAAATTTAGCTATAAATTAATTTTTGAATGAAGATTTAATTTATAATTGATTTAAGAATTAAGATTTTGGTGCAGTTGATTTAAAAATTAAAATTTGCATATAAATTAATTATTAAATTAAGGTTGATTCTATAACTGAAGTAAGAATGAAGATTTTATCTTATATTGAAATAATAAATACTAAATAAATAATTGCTAAATTTTTGTCTGTGCTATAACAGAATTAATAAACTCCTTTTATAGCAAGAGATATGCCATAATAAATGAATTTAACTTCAAGCTGAGTTAAGTCTATGAGCTTATTAAAGTGCTTCCCAAATGTGTTTCCCTACAATTCTTCATATATATATATTTTTATAAAAATATTTATATATATATATATATCCTTCTGACATATTCAGATATTCTAAGAACTCGAAATTCAAAAAGCTATTCATAGTCTGAGTAGCTGCTCATAAGAGAGCACCCAACAAAATTGATAACTCACTAAACATGCATTTACTTAGTCATTTCCAGTTCATGAATACTGTGAAATCTTATGTAGGGGACAACAACATATTGCTCTATAGAATATAAGCACATACTCGAAAGACATTAAATACACACACTCACACACACACACACACACACAGGCAGGCAGATACCCTAACCAAGGCATAAGCACTTAAAGCAGCATGTGGGAGTATGGACGGGTCGTTTGAACGGTCATTTCCTGGATAAAAAGGTTTGGGGTTAACATCTGATGGGCCAAAATGGGAAGCAGTTAGCATAATGTTGGCAACGCTGCCAACTTTACAATGGCCAACTTGTGGGCCATTAACCGAAAAGTGAAAACAAGCGCAAGACATGCGAAACGCTTATTAAAACGATACTTCAGACAACGCATCCCCTTCAGGGCAGGCCGGCAGGCTGGCAGGCAGGCAGAGCAGCAGGATATGCGACATATCCTGAAGCCAGGGCTGTAAAAGCGTAGATAATTTAGATTGTGACTCTTGAAGCCTGAAGAAGCCCCCCGAGTTGACATACAGGTTAAATAGATTAAGGATATCGCTTACCGCTAAGTGCCGGGGCACCTGACGCGGCCAACTAAGCGAAACTGAAAGTAATTGCCAAATATTGAGACAACAACAGCTCAACAGCTCCACGCACGCAGCGTGGGGCCAACATCCTGCAACAACAACAAATTGAATTATTAATGGTGTTGTCATTGGCATTGGATTCGGCCGGCCCCCCACTGAAAGTTGGCCGCGACTTTAACCTGCTCGTTAAGCGCGCTGCCCCGCCCCCGCCCCCAACCCCGCCAAATGGAAACTTGTTTGTCCAGCAATACAATTAAGTTGTCAGTCATCGCCGCCATCATCAGACCAACCGCCCACACACACACACACACACACACACACACACACACACACACACAGAGAAAGAAAGAGGCTGACTTTCGACTTTGCCCATAAGCATTTATAATGTTGATTTTCTTTTTCTGTGTGTGTGCGTGGGCGTGGGCGTAGGCGTGGCGGCTGTTGAGGTTGCTTTTTGCGCTGATGATGAGCCACGAAAGTGATTTCTAGCAAGTAAATAGAAATGTGAAACCAACCAAATACATGCCAAGGTGAAATTATAAGCTTGAGTTTCGCATTTGGTTGGAGGCGAGATAAAATACAAAAGTCGATTACAAACAAAAACTCGAAACGAAAAACATGATAAAGGCGTTGAATATGCCAGCATACCCAAATCATATAAATCCTTGGCATTAAATCATAGGATTTCATTTAATATTACAAATCTGCAGGGAATATAATGATGCACGCTAGTTAGGTAAGGCCCATAAATGATAGAGACTGCTCTCTGACTCGTATTAGAGTCTAATATAATTATCACAGCTCGTAAATATCGGTTGACTGCTGCTCAATTTCTGCAAATGAGGGTTTATTAGTCACACTTTGAGAACAAACTCAGAGACCAATCGATTGCGTGGGGTCTTCAACGAGTTCGTTTGCGATCGGACAGAAGTCTTTTCTCAGAGAGCAATCAATTGTGTCGGTTCTTCGATGAGATCGTTTGCGATCGGTCAGAAGTCTTTTCTTTTTGCTCTGACATTTTCCCGATCGTTTAGGGTCTCTTATATATTCGTTTGTTCGTTTGCGATCGTACAGAAGTCTTTTCTCAGAGAGCAATCAATTGCGTCGGTTCTTCTCTCTCTCTCTCTCTCTCTCTCTCTCTCTCTCTCTGTAATTGCTTTATATAAAATCACACAATATCATTTTATATAAAAATATAATTTATAAAAATCTATCAATAATATTCCGAATTACTCTATATAAAGCCTTGCCAAAGCTCAAATGATAAAGGACGCTCCAGGACAGCTTTTTGCTCAACTTATAATCTTATATTATTTTAACAATTAATCTTATAATATTTTGAAAAAATTATTTTATATTATATTTATATTATCATATATGTATAAATACCTTATTTTTTATTTTATTTTATTTTTTTTTTTTTTTTTTAATTTTTTAAAGATTTTATATGATTTTAAATGTTCCATAGTTGTCAGCAGACAAATTAAGTTAAAGTTCCAAAAGAACATTTAGATATATGTAAAGCTGCAATTCCTATATGCATATTCATTGCCCAGTTTATCAATTCAGCCTTCTTTCTGCTCACTAAAATCATTTATATTTCTTATACACTTTCGCTAGCTTTGCCATTCTCAACTTTAACTAAATGCCTTAATTTGTTTGTATTTAATTTCCAACTGTCGTTGGCGTCATTTCATTAATTAATAAATTCAATATTTATGTTCGTCAAATGTGATAAACAAATTTCCAGCGCAGTGTGAGACGATGCGATACGATTGCCTGGCTTCAAACCATTTGAGTGCCACGCCCAGTGGGCGGGCCGGCGGACCAGCGGGCCATGTGTCTCTGTGTCTCTGTGTTATGGGCCAATGGCCATCGATTGGCATTTTTATGTGGCCCAACACTTAACTTTATTAATTTTTGCTGCACTGCGTCTAAGTTTTAATCACTTTTGGCCTTGTCTCTCTCTATCTCTCTCCCTCTGCCTGTCTCTCTCCCACTCTTTGGCTTTGCCGCTGGCAAATGACGTGACATAAAAATTTTTATTTAACAGCAACAGCGCAATGGCTGACTGACTTCAGCTTCTGCTTTTTGGCCAGGTTTATGGACGCACATTTGTCGCTGGGCCACATAAAATAGAAATTTAATTACGCAACAAGGCAAACCAATTAACGAATAATAGTTGCAGGCGTCTATTTAAAGTTAAGTCGAAACTGCATGCATAAATTGAACGACTTTATATAGCCATTGGGGTTATTTGTGTTGTCGTTTCATTAAAAATGCAAATTTTAAGCACAACTTCAAGCGCTCTACACAGGCGCGATTACGCAGTTCAAGAGGCCAGCCATTGTTGACGTCGTCGTTCCCATTGTTATTGTTGTTGTTGTTGTTGTTGTTGTTGCCTTGGCTGGGGTGAACTCAATGCTCTGGCGCTCGCTCTGCCTGAGGGGCCACAAATGCTGGGGCGACAGAAGTTATCTTCAAGTGGCTGCATGTTGCCAAACAGGCGCACAAAGACGAACGTGCCAAGTGTGTGCATATGTATGTATGTGCGTGTGTGCGTGTGTGTCTGTGTGTGTGTGTGTGTGTATGCGGGTGTGTAAGCCAGCTGCAGGAGAGAAACTCATCCTAACACCCCAAACACTTGACAAAATGCATCTTGGGCAAACAATGGACAAATGTGCGGCAGGCGAGAGATGCTATAACACTCACACACACACTTACATACACACACACACACACACACACACACACGTACACTCTCTCACACACACTTCCTTGCACACCTCCATTCACAGCCGCATCCTTGAGGGGCAAATACATTTAGATGATGTCTAACGCTGCAATGCGTATGTTGACTATGTGCGTATGCATGTGTGTGTGCATGTGTGTGTGTGTGTGTGTGTGTGTGTGTGTATGTGTGACTGGCACTGTTGTAATACGTTGGTCATGTGCTTGCTTGCAATTGCTATTAACCTAATGTCAACGCCACAGTTGCGATTATGTTTGCACTGTTTTTCATCTTCCAGGTTGGCTTCGTTAATCTGACAAAGCCAGCGATATATGCGAAATACGCCCATATTCATAGCTAACCAAACCTTAAGCTGTACATGCATGGGCCTTAAATAGCTTAAGTCAAGGGGCTTACGTAATGGAATATGCTGCCTAAGAGTGTTTTGGAATTTGAGCCCATTAAACGATTGACTGCACCACAAAACTCTCGAAAGTCGGTCTAATGTAAATTAATTCAATTCTAAGACAATTCTGGACAGAGAGTTTATTTATATATTAAAGATATTCAGGAGTTGCTGAATGTTATGCGAAATTAAATTAAATTAATTTATAAAAATTAAAAAATAATGTAAATTAAAATAAAGTAAATAAAAAATAGAAAAATAATGTTAGCTAAGTGAATATCAATAAATAAATAAGTAATATTAAATAATAAATAGTTGAAATGCATAATATATACATAGATTAAAATAATTTAGTTAATAAATAAAATATTATATATATGATTTGTGTCTTTAGACTTTTCGCTGAAATAAAGTTTATAAACTCTAAGGACCATATATATAATGCATACCTAAATTGAGTTTTTAAGAGCATCAACTAATAATCAAACAAGAAATTATCTATGCTTCGTGCTCTTCAGATACATATATACTGTGAACCATAACGATAACGAACATTTCGCATTACGAACACATTAGTTTCGCTTAACGAACAAAAAAAAAAATTGAAAACATTTATTATATGCCAAAAAAAATTTCTTTGTTTTAAACAACGAAATAGGTATAACCCCAATTATATATTATAGTGCTGTCCATTAACCGTTTAAGCTTTTTTTTATTGATTTATATGGGAAAAGTTGTTTCGATTAACGAACGTTTCGCTTAACGAACAAAATGTTCGACGAATTTTGTTTGTTAACCGAGGTATATTTATTTTATGTACTATATACTTTCATACATATATGTATATGTGAAAAATGTATTATTCATCTGATAATATTGTGTATTATATTAAAATAAAATATTAATTAATTTATTTATTATTTTTGTAAATCATATTTAAAGTAATTATTATTAATGCAAGAAAATGCATTCTAAAATATATTTAAGCAGCTAATAATAAATGAATAAATTAAAGTAATCAATAGATTTATTTAACATTTCTTACTCCTCCAATAGACACATTCAATATCCCATTCAAAATCCTTTATATACAGCACATTAAAAAGCCATTCGCTTAAGCTTTTACTTAATATTACTTAATATATATTAAATTATATATACATTAAACTATGTAAACTTTAATAATGCTTTTAAAGTACTCTTCTTGCAAACTCTGTTGGCAAGAGCCGTTCAGCTAAATGCCAATATTGCTCATCTGTCAATTCGCTAGGCTTATGACGGCATGGCACATGTCGAGCAGTAAATTATGAATTTGAGAAATAGGCGAATGCATTGCAATATTAAAATTGAACACGTACCCGAACGTGAGCTCAATCGACAGCAGTCGAAACAAGATTGGGGAATAGTTTTTATGCCAAAGCCTTTTCGGCAAATGTCTCTCGTTCTCTTAGAGTACTTTGTATATATATATATATTAAAGTGAATACAAAATGTGTATTTAGTTAGCCAACAGAAATGAATGATATATGTAGATATTTTGTATGCAACTTTCAGCAGCTGTTCACTTAGGCATAAATATTTCTTTGCTCTGCAAAGAGCATCTGTTAGTCAACTAGTTGCTGCCTTTTGCCTACTCTTGGCTTTCCTGTCTTGTGGCCGCATTTTATTAATAAACATACTTATTTGTGCTAGCAATTCGTGTGCAGTTGAGGTCAAAAGCAGGCCAAATGAAATATTAAAAGGCCACGACGCAAATGTGGATTATGTGAGGCTCTGATGGTGCACTCAGTGCTCGGTTCGTTTAGTTTAGTTTTAGTTTTAGTTTTAAATTTTTTTTTCGTTTTGGCTGGCATGCACAATAAATTGTATTTAAAATGAAAGAAGCGGCAGCAGCTATAGCTACAGCTACAGCAACTCCCATATTCCAGGCACGTGCGAATTCATTCTGATCTCCTGACATGGCAGCAGGCAGTCAGCCAAGAGGCAGTCAGCCAGCAGCCAGCAGGCAGCAGGCAGCAGGACACGATGTTTGCCTTTTGACGTTTACAAATTACCTACAGCTGGCACAGCAAATGCCAAAGCATTGTGTGTGTGTGAGTGTGTGTGTGTCTTGGGTGCTATATTAAACGTACATATGTTTAAAGCCATCTAAGACAGCCAAAACACCTTACCGCCCACCCCTCTTCATATGATGCCAACCCAACCTACTTTGCCTTATGTCAAAACAAGTACAAACATGTGGCACTTACATTTGTCAGTATATTTCTCTCTCCCTCCACTCTCTCTCTCTCTCTCTCTCCTCTCTCTCAGTGTGTGTTTGTCTCCCTGTGAGAATGGATGGATGACTGCTTGGCCCCCAAATTCGTCCTGTAGTTAGTTTGGCTTTTTTTTTTTTTTTGTTTCTCTTTTGGTATGCATAATTCATCGGGCTGTGGATCTCATCAAATTGAGCGACCTCGTTAGACACGTAAAACGATGTCAAAATTGTCTACAGGCAAAAACATTTGTTATTTCAATTATTTAAATGTAATTTCCCAAATTGTGCTTTTCCGCTCAAAATTCTAAACAATCGCAAATATTCGCATGCAAATGTACGTTTGCCATATGATGACATGCGTGGGCTGTAAGAAAAGTTATTTATAGTTGCGTTATGTTTTCGTTCAAGGTAGACTGAGTTTAGATAGATTAGATAGAACTGAGTTGAGCTTAGATAAATTTTAATTAATTAATTAATCGGAGGACTAACCTGAAATCATTAATTTTAAATTTTATATTTTTAATATTTGTTTACCATATAAATATTTTTAGTTACCATATTCATATATTTATATTATTTTTTTTGTTTTAATTATTTTTTTTTTATTTTTATTAATTCATTTATTTTTTCTGTAGCATATTTAATGTATTCATTTATTGTATTTATTATTATATAACATTGAATAAATACTTTTAGATTATTATATAGATATATTTACAATTTTAATTGTTTCTAATTCTAAATATAACTTTTATTTATACATGTAACTAATTATAACTTTTACTTTATTTTATTTTTATATTTGCAAGTTTCTAGTTTTGTTTCACTTAAGATTTCATTACTTTACAATTGACCCTCGCACCGCTCTATTCCTTATTTAAAACTTTCCACTGGCAACACAATTGATTCAGTAATTGTCTGAAGAGAATGCACTTGCACTGCTTTGCTCTTAAGTGTTTAATGGCCTCAACTTGCAAATGCGCCCAATTAGCTACAATTAAAAAAAAAAAATTCGTGACAAATAAAATAATAAATAAATGAAATGCTTTTGTTGCAGCGTGCGCCGTGTGAAAGTCCTTTTGCTGCTCACTGGCTGGGCCGCTTCTTTAATGTTTCAAAAATTTTAATTGCAAGTCAACTCTTTTGATTTTTGCACTGCACTGCAAAGAAACATTCCTCAAGGACTTGCGCCAAGTGGCAATTATGTCCTCCAGCCAGCCGTTGAGTGTGCACTCCAATTGGCTAAAGGAGCGCAACTCGCTTGATGTTGCTGCTCCTGTTGTTGCCTTTCGGTTGCCGGTTGCTGGTTGCTGGTTGTCGGTTGCTGCTTGTTGCCAGTTGGTGTTGCATGTTGACAAGGCCCAAATGCATTTAATTTTCTTAAAGAGGCGCGTAATTAGTTTGCCCGACGAGCACTCAACACACACATACATACACAGCTAAAAATTTTCCTCACACTCTGACACACTTACTCGGGCTCACGCCTTGGCACTCAAATTCATATTTATATATATATATACATATATACATATATACATACATATATACATTTTATATAGCATAATTCGAGGCGCCAGCGCAGGCTTGAAGCATGAGGCACTCTGCGTTCTGCTATGCTGCAACAGCGGCCACTAATGTGCCTCTTTGAGGTTTCGTAATTAATGTTTAATTGCTGCGAAACTTTGCTTCGGGTTAGCCTTGTGGCTCACAACACAAATATGCAGTTTTTCGCCAGCCAAGCGCAACGCAGCATAATTAAAAAAATTTTGCACAGAATCTACACTAATTAAGGCCAACAATGGATTTTAGATGATTATGTGCAGCTATGTGTATGTGAGAGAATATTGTATGCTATTTTCAACTAAAATCTAGCATTCCATTGATTAATTAGACAAATTAGTTCAATTTTTCATAGTACTTTATTTGATTTCATACAGAAATTTCTAATCCAATTTAGTAATAATTGAAATCGAACTGTATTCAAATATGCATTACACTTCATATATTGATTGAAGATATATGTGGCTTCATTTCAATTAGTTCAATATATATTCAATTTGAAGTGCTCTTTGATTGTCATCAAAATTTATAATGAATCGCTCTAGATTCATCGTTAGTTTTTTATTATTATTTTTAAAATTATAGATAGTTGAATTCGCATAGTTTTTTAATATGTTTAAGTTTCAGTTTACGTAATTCAAATTTTTATTTTATTGAACTTTATATAAATTAATTAATATAATTTTATGACATTTAGAAGTTTTTAAAAATCATAATTAATTAATATTTAAATATAGTTTTAAAAATTATAATTATTGAAATATTGCATAAATAACCCTATTTGATTTTATAACATTTAGAAGTTTTTAAAAATTATAATTTTATAATTATTGAAATAATTATATCACGCAAAATTATAGATACTTGAATTCGCATAGTTTTTTAATATTTTTAAAGTTACAAATTCTTACTTATTGTAATTATTTATTGAATTTTATATAAATTAAATAGTTTAATTTAATAACATTTAGAAGTTTTAATTAAAATTATAATTAGTTAATATTTAATATTTTTCAATTATAATTATTGAAGTATTATATTTATTAGACTTAATAGCATATAAAAATGTTTTTTTTAATTATAATATAGAATTCCTATAATATAGAATTTCCTAAATAATTTACTGCATTTTGATAAAAAAAAATTATTTTATAAAAAATATATACATATACATACATTTACATATATACACTACACATTCGACGTATTTCTATGCATAAATAACTTACATTGTGATAAAAAGCAATTCACATGGTGTCAAAATATTTATAAATTTTTCTAATCAAAATGGGAAACTTCTCCAAATAATTTAAATCATTTAAATTGTAATCAAAAGTTATATGGGCAACGCGCTCAACTCGTCGTATGCGTGATATTTCGAATCACAAGCAAAATGTTGGATAATTTATGTATGGGGGTACGTGCCTGGGGCATGGTCAAAGCGTTTATGCAAAAAGTTTAATCAACAAATTTAAATCGCTTAGAACGTAACTAATTTACGCTGCGGTGCATAGCGCAAACTTTTGCCCATTTGCGCGTCATAATGATAAAAGTTGACTCGCCCACGGCTTAACGAGAGGTGTTGCCAGGTGCGATGCTAACATGAAATACACTGAGTAAAGGTTAAAAAAAAAAAAAAATATGTAAAATAGTTATGAAGCGCAATTGATTAGTGTTGTAGAATTGCTGTGCCAAAGTGTGAATGCATTGAAAGGCTGCAGATAGAAAGAAAAATTTCAATGAATATTTTTTCTTTTTTTTTTTTTGCATTGCTTTGGCTTTTCCAATTGTAAATTGGAAGTGGGGGAGAGCTGCACACTTGACTGGCAACATTGAATGAGCAGAGCATACGAGTCAGAGTTCACATAATTAAATAGAAAGCCCAAACAGCAGCCGCAGCAGCAGCACTACAGTGCGTATGCGTGATGCCGGGCACTCGAAACTCGGCTCAAGTTGAGTTGAGCCAAGAGCCGAGAGCCGAGAGCTGACAGAGACAAAAGAAATACGAGAACGAGAATGCGCCACAGCCTTTCACATCAATTTGTTTGGCCTGCGTATTGAATTGCGGTTTATGGATAAGCACAAGATGAGTTGAAGAGCAACCGCATCGAGAGAGGCAGAGGCAGAGCCAGAGGCCGAGGCCGAGGCATTCGACAGACACATAGACAGACTGTGGCAATGTGTGGAAATGGAAGTGGGGCAAATGGCAGTTGCAGTGCGTTTGAGATTGTGGAGAGCTTCGAGTGCTACTCAAAATTTGCAGAATTCATTTATGCAAATGAAGTGGCTTCTATGACGCCAGTCGCTCAGCTTGCCACACGCCCGCACAACTGAGTTTTCCTTTAGCTATGGCAAAAGCAAAAAATAAAGAGATGAAAAAAAAAAAAAAAACCCCAAGTCAATGCCAAGGCGAGTAATGAATGAAATTTGAGCAGATTATTCAGTTCCTTTTGCGCAACAATTAAACAATTTACGTACATTTTCGAGTGCTCTAACATTTTGCTAACTAATTAAGCCCGGGTTGAGAGAGCTGCAGGGCTTGCGCGGCTAGTCTCTAGCCTTTGAGCGGGTCGAGTTAATTCGCACTGATGAACCTGAACACAACGCCCCCCAGAGGTTGGGTCTGAAGAGCTGAAACACAAGAAATGAATACAGAAAGCTTTTAATTGAGGCGCCGCTGAGCAGCTCAGCAACTGCAACTTCACTAAATTAAGTGTGATCTTTGAGAAAACTGATTTTAATTATAAAAAAAAATACTACATGAAATGGCAAGATAATACTTTATAATTGCTAACAAAAATTCGTTTGAATTCATAATTAATATTGCGATTGAAGTACGTAAATTTGCTCAATAGATAAACTTTTAAGAGCTAGCGATTTATGTTTGCAAAGAGATTGAGTTCATTCCATTCGTTCCGTCTACATTCTTCATGTTTCATGTTTCCATTGTTTCAATTGAGGTTCCGTCCCCATGCTGCACGTTTCATGTTCTTTTCCACTGTTTCATTATGTTGAACAAAAATTGAGGTAACTCAACAATTATAATTCAGCCAAGTTTTTACAGAATTTGTCATTTATTTCTCTTAGCTCACTTCAAAAATTTCGAAATCAACTCTATAAATAATTTTCATTGATTTGTAGATTATTCATGATTATTATTTATTTAGAGAGTAGCTTTAGACACGCGACTATTGACCATGAGTGAGCTATGAAGTCTTTAAACTATGAAGGTAGCATACGAATCATTTCTTGATCAACTTCAGGTCGTCATAGTCAAGTCAAAAAAAAAAAAAAAAAATAAAAAAATATTAATTTTGAATATTTGAATAATTTTACATACACTTATAGGCAACTACATTTTTGCAGTATAATTTGAATAGTTGGATTTTCTTCTTTTCTATTTTGCTTTATCTAGCCATTTGCTTTCTATTTTAATTTTTTATTTTATTTATGATCTATCTATTTTAATTTAATTTCGCGCATATTTCTCGTTTTTGATGCAATTTTCCGTGAAATTCAATTAAAATTATTTCGTATTTTATTATGGATAGAGGTCAGTCAAGGCTTTGAGCTGTATTTTTAGTTATAAAATATATTAAACATACTTTTTCTTTTAAACGTCCCAAAGGTGTTGTTTAATTTATATTGAAATGGGTAGAGAAGAGACACTGACAAGCGAAAGAATCGTTTTTCTATACTTTTCAAATGAATAAAAATAATTTTTAAAGATTTTTAATGTGAAACACTTTGTATATAGATTAAAATATATTAATTATAATTCAATATAAAGCTTGAAAGTATATACTCAATTACATAACCAAAGACTCTTCAATAAAGAACATTCATTATTTTCTATATGTATATACTATAAACCAGCTTACTCAAATGCCCCACACAATTTATTAATTACTTCAGCTTGAAGCAATTGAACTGTATAACTCGTATGCGATATGCACTTTGCTTAAGTGTGCTTAAGACCTCGTGGATTGCCGCTTGTCAACGGCGAATCGGAATAAATGCTAATATAATCTCCCAGTTCCCAAATCACTTTCAAACCTGTGCAGCGCACAGATTGCGAATGGCTGCCAAACGTAGATACCACACAAATATATATATATATATATATATATATATACTATATTTATATGTGTTATATATGTATATGTGTATGTGTATGTATAATGCAACAAATCTACGTATAATATGCATGTGAATCTGTGGAGCTTTTACGATTCGGCCAGCGGGGATTATGTGCTCAACGGTTGTGCAACTGTCACCACTGTATTGAAAAGCCTGGGCTGGGAGGCCAGGAGGTGCAAGCCCAACCGGGTGCACTGCGGGGCCGTCACACGAGCGGACAGCGACAGCAGCGATGTCAGTTGTTGATTAAATAAAAGAGAAACCAGCAAAAAAAAAAAAAAAGAGAGAGAGAAATGTAGAGAATAGTGAAGGGGGAAAAAAAGCGAAGCTGAACAAAGGCAAATTCAAAATGAAAACTAAACTAGAAAAAGTTTACTTTTAACATCGATTCCCTGGGCATTTTTTAGTGCACTGCAACAAATAGTAAAAGACTAAAGAGCGAACAGAGACAGAGAGAGAGAGAGAGAGAGTGAGTGAGAGGGGGCGAGTGAATAGAGAGATAGCAAGAGTTGAAACCTGGCCAGAGTGCAGCAAATAAATAATTCAGGCCGAAATGTCAAACAGCGTCGTCTAAGGATGATTTTTGCGGAAGTTGTTGGCAGCCTCGACTTCTCACAGCATCTACAACTTTGCAGCATGAATAAGTAAACCATTGTCTGGGCCAGTACTACTACTACTACTACCCACGTCTCTCTGTCGTCTGCGCCACTCGGCTCCATTGTTAAAAAGTTGTTGACGTTGATGCTCGCTACGTGTAAAAAGGTGAACAACATTTGTAGACTCGCAATTGAAGTGACATTTCACACGGCATTTGCCGTTGCCCCGCTCCGCTACTCTTACTCCACAATCCCATCACTGTCTCTCTCTCTCTCTCTCTCTCTCTCTCTCTGTCGCACTGACTGTTCCCCCAATCCAAGGCATCACGTCATCTGTCTGCCAAACTGACTTCTGGTGACTTGTGCCGCTCACGTCGTAATTATTTGCAGCAAGTTGAAATTTATACCCGCAAAACTTTTGCCCGAATACACACACACACACACGCACACTCTCATAGTGAATGAATACATCAAACAGCTATAACCATCCCTTGGACCACAACAAAGCCAAAACAAATAATTTCCATCAGGCGCAATTGCTCGGGCGTTTCGACACGGCTCTGAGGGAGTGTTTGGCATTTTCTTACCCTCCTTGTTGAGGGTTGGTTCTGGCCACTGTTTTGTTTCATTACTAGATGGCAGTTTATTAAAAAATTTGTACCCCCAAATTTAATAAAAACATCAGCCAGCGGACTACACAAGAAATCACAGCACTTGACGCACCAACAATTTCACGAAACCCCGAAAAACCACCCGCTGCCCAGAGGAACAGATACCATCGTCATCCCCTTTCCAATGGAAAGGTCAAACTCTGTGCAACGGCTGTTATATATAAACATATATATAAATATATTTCTTTATATATATATATATAGATTTGCTGAGCACTTGCCACGCTTCGACATCCCTCAATGTGTCGCTGAGCCGGGGTTTACTTCCGTTTTGCCAAACCCCATTTATCCCAACCCCAACTCCAACCCCAACCCCTTAGCCTTTACCGTTTATTGCCTTTTCTTTGGTTTTTCCTCTTATTTTTCTTTGCTTTTGTTTTTGTTGTTGTCGTGCAACAGTTGCTTCTGCTGCTGGCCATTGTTTTTGCTGTTGCAGCGTGTCGCATCATTAATTTTCTACAGCTATTTGCTTGCAACCCCCTCGTAGACATGCTCACCCTCTCACCATCTTACCCTCACACCCAACCCACCCGCTCTTCATCTTGACATCCCTTTGGCTGCATGTAACTCATATCACGCCTCTGTATCTACGCCTCTGCCTCCATAAATTTTGATAATGTGTCAATTTATGAATAGCCCCATTGGCGTCTGCTTGTCTATTTGACCGAGGGGATTGTCTGCTGTCAGCATATTGATTGTTTTTATTGATAGCCCCAAACTCGGAGTTTATAGATTGACAAGTGTCTAGACTATTGAGCACAACTTGATTCTTAGTTTGTTTATCAGAAGCGATTAACACCTACCCAAATAGGCAGCTACACGGCAAGTGCTTAAGAGCTCTACATATAGAAATAAAAGATTGTAAATATTAAGAGAATTTCGATTAAAGGTATGTTAAAGACTTAAATGATCACACTGCTTAGGAATAACCAAAGTGAAAACTTGATAATTCATAATTGAACAGATTTCTACAATGTTTTCATTATGCTTTGAATTCACATTACAAATCTTATCCTATACAAGTCTTATATGCATTCTAATTAGAATACAATTTCAAACCGATGAATGCCAATTAGAATGTAAACTTCGATTAGCCCTAAGCATGTATCAATTTATATAATTAATATCTATTTCTAATTGCATGTCAACTTATAATATTTGTATATATTCTAATTAGAATGTTTACATATACCACTCTTTCGCTTTCCAATAAGAATGTTAACTTGTACTGCTAATGCTTTTTTTCGTTCAACATATATTCAAGTTGTTTGCCAGATTCCTATACAGGATATTGCTCTTATCCCAGGCTAAATTCTTGAAGTGTCGTATTAATTTGAACACTCAGGCTCATTTAATTATTCATAGTCAATGTTTGTTCAATTAGAGCTGATGCCGATGCCAGCGACTAATTAATGGATAGACAGCATAATCATCATCATCATCATCATGATTAACACACACACACACACACACACATGGCATTCCTGAGTATTTGTTTCAATCAGGCTAATTAGGAAGTAATTTTCATTGGATTCGGCGAAGAAACTGTTTTTAGTAATTTATTAAAGTGGAGTTTGGCTAAGAGCATGAGCTCGGAGTTTATACTCATTTGCCGCATATACGAATAATTTATGCATAATATATTCTTTATATCAAATAAGTGTGACGCCCCATTTAAATACGATTCGATGTGTGAGCGGAAATGGTTCCCATGCATATGTCGAACGTATTCATTTGTTTGTAATTAGGGATTAAGTAAGATTACAGCCATCAATATCAATTATTTGTAGGCTCCAACACATGCCAATGTATTTGTTGCCCTACATGTGTTTATTACAATTTACGCACAAATGAAACCCAACAAAATGAAGCAAAAAAAATATATATGTATAAAAGTTAGAAAAATAACTCGAGCTAGAGATATCCTGTATTAGAGTGAAATTTATTATAATAGAAGTAAATAAAAAATAAATATTATATAAATAAAATATATTAAACATATATTAACAAACAATCTAGCAATAAATATACACTGTATTATTGATTAATATCAAGATATAGTTTTTAACTATAGATAGAATTATTAATATCATTTAATCATTTATTTATTTATTTATATTTTATGTTTATTTATATAAATTCTATAAAATATATAATAAATTTTATCTGGTTTAAATATATATATATATATTTTTTTTAATTTTAAAAATATTAAAAAAGAAGAATTAACTTTTAGGAAGAATTTAATTTAATAAAAAAAAATGTAATGATAATAATTAATAAACAAATAAATAAATAATTTAAAAATATATATATATATATGTACATATATAAATATTAAAGAAAATATATATATATATAAATAATTAATAAAATAAAAATTAAAAATTAAATTATACTAAGTAAGTTATTAAATAAGAAAAAATAAGAAGAATAAATAAATAATAACATTATTATTAATTATATTAAAATCAAGATCTATGATTTTATAAATTTATAAATGATATTTGCCTATCTAAATTTTCGTATAATATGCGTAATAATACGTAAATAATAATAAATATATATAAATATATTATCTTAATTAATTATTCCTTCTATA
The DNA here is from genome assembly GCA_035047405.1 of Drosophila stalkeri. Classification (NCBI taxonomy): domain Eukaryota; kingdom Metazoa; phylum Arthropoda; class Insecta; order Diptera; family Drosophilidae; genus Drosophila; species Drosophila stalkeri. Next base: position 14,177,343 of record JAWNPR010000039.1, read on the forward strand.
CCGCTCACTGACCAAACATCAAACTCTCCCACTAATACCTACAGGGCATAAGCACGACTCACAACAAAGTTCTACTAAGCACGAAAAAAAAAGAAAGGAAAAAGCAAAAAGCAAAAAGCAAAAATCTCCAACAATAGTTTGGGGGGGCACACAATACATTATATAAATTAATGCTGATCTAATGGAATGCATATTCATTGAGCTCCTCTGAAGTACAGTTTATGCGTGTTTAGTTAATTGCAATTAAACTTGGCCAAATTGTGGGGTATATGCGCACTCTCACACTCCCCCTCTTGTCACTGGCTATTTATGGCCGGCAGATAGAAAATGTTGTGCGCTGCCATTTGATAAATCCGCTTATGTTCGGACCGCATGTGTATTAGAAATAGTAAGTAGATGTTGTGCGGGACAGCGAGCTGACAGCTGTCAGCTAATTTTTTGTAATCAAAAAGCAAATAAATATACAAATGACAGTTAATGCTAATCGCTGGCTTAGACTTACTTAAAGTTCGTCGAAAGAGCAGAAGTAATAAAGCCTAGAGTGAAGCAGAAAGAGAGCCTGAAATTTCAATTTGCTTTCATTATAATAAGTAAAGTAAATAAAATTAAAATTAATGAAAGTAGATAAAGACTATTTACTTAGAGAGTGTTTACATGGAATAATCAGTAACTGAATTTTGATTCATTAATCACTGCATAACCCAAATAATTCAATTGAGTATTTAACAAAAAAAAAAAAAAAAAACTCTTGAAAATATCGTAAAATTTTTTATATATAACTTTAATTATTTTTATAAAGAGCTCTTCAGTACACAAACCTTCGCTTTCGCATTCATTTAGAATATTCTAAAAGTCTCTTCAGACCTATATTGCCTTTCAGTTTATTCTTGTGCTAAAAGAGAATTACAAATTACATGTGTCTCTACGTAATTATATTTGCCGCAAGTTTGTCGAGTCTGTTTGGAATATATTTTGGTTGCATTGCATAAAGTCATTCATGATTCTCTTTCATTTTCTTCTCTAATTTAACAAAATTAGCAAATAAAAAAGTTTCTTTTCCGCAAAATTACACAAATGTAATTCAAATGCCATCGGGACGGCCGACACGAAGGACGCCAAAGGACCCATTCGCAGTTCTACCCAAAAGAGGGCAAAAGTCAAGCAGCAGGCGGTCGTTGTAATGGAGGGCGGCCTGAGCTCATTTTCAGAGAGTCGAAACTTTTTGAAAATTATATGATAATTTAAATATACAAACAAATTGTGTGGCACTTTCAATAAAACTTTTGCCATTTCTTGTGCTTTCAGCTGTTGTCCGAGTCAGTTGAGTTATTAGCGTATTAAGTGTGGAAATTTACGGACACAATTTCATATCGTTTCGTTTTGTGGAGTGGGGGGGACGTGGGCATGCAACTCATCTATGCCTCGCTCAAGTGACTGTCATGCGGTCATGATTGATGGAACTGACAATTGCGGCAACATCCGTACAACAATGAGCCAGGGAAAGCGCAACGCAACGCAACGCAACGCAGCGCACCAAACCAAATCAATCTCCGAACAACCGAAAAACCCATTGCCAAATCTATACCTAGTCTCTCTCTTCCCCTCTCTCTCCCTCTCTCTCTCTCTCTCTCTCTCTCTATCTATCTATCTCTCTTGCCACTGAAAGCATTTCCATGCCGATGTATGCAGCAATTTTGACGCTGTCAACTTCAAAAACAGACATGGCACATTTGCATGACAGCTCAATTCGTGAAATATTCGACAATGAACCGTACGTTGTATATATATATATGTGTGTGTGTGTGGAGGGCTGTGAATGAATGTAGGTATATATTTAGCTTTCACATACACATCTATGCACTGCGCCGCGATTTGCAACTGTTTGGCATACGCATATCAGAGGTATATCATTCGATTTGAGCTCGATAATGTGTGTGGACTGTGCATAAGCTCTACAACTAGCTAATTATCTATTGTGAAATCTGTAAATATCTATAGTTAGATATGAAAACGTTCAAGCTATATAATATTAATAAATGCGAATATGTATTTTTGAGTGAATATTTCAAATAATATTTTGTGTACAATGCTAAATGAGTAGCAGACAGGTAAAAAAAAAAAAGTAAGTAAAAATCTGGAAATAATCTATGAAATTTTATTGAATTTATCAATATATAATTTTAAAAAAAAATACTACTAATAACATAAATTCGAATTTATTACAGCTTGGGACGCTTGATTTAGATTTATAACCATATATAAATTAAAAAAAAAAAACTTCTACCTATAATAAATAATGTATGATAATTTATTGCTGCTTGAGACTTTTAAATATATTAATCACAATTTATAAGAAAATTGCCTATGGAAAATATATAAACAAAAAAATGTTACTTTTGATTATTTTTATATTCTTTATAAAAATAATCATTATTAAAATATTTTATGTAACATTGTAACTTTTATTTTTAGTTATTTATATAATTAATAATTATTTATAAAAATAATAAGTTAAAGTAATTTAAATATATTTAAAAAATATTTATACAAAATAATAAGTATATATATATTTAATGTAACATTGTAACTTTTACTTTTAGTTTTTTATATATCTAAAAATTATTTGTATAAAATAATAGGTATTTTTATTTTTAATGTAACATTGTTACATTTATTTTTATTTATTTATTTAATAATTAATTATATAATTTATTTATAATCAAGTTGCAAATCAAGAACATTAAAATAATAAAACTATGAAAACAAAATGATTTAAAAAAAAAAATCAGTTGCTTCGCATAATATTCTTTATAAATTTTGTAGCTTTTGACAATGATTGATCAGTCAGTAGAATAATACGTCTACTAATGGAACTACACATATGTAAATAATATAATTTGAGTGCCTATAACTATTTAATGGTGCGCAGGTGTGCCGCACTGTAAGCTCGATTTGCCTCTGCTGCTGTTACTGCTGTTGCTTCGGCTGTTGCTTCGGCTGCTGTCTATGTGTCTGGTCAGGCCGCGGGCATTTGTAATAAATATTTGACGCGAAAGAGAATTTTTGTTTTTTATGGTTTAACTGCAGCGGAATGACACCAAGCCGCACTTAAAATGCCAATTTTCGACAGACAAAACCACAATTAATACGCCGTAGTCGGCTGTCCATTGGTTGCTTTTACGCCACAGTTGCAGTTGCAGTTGCAGTTGCAATTGCAGTTGAAGTCGACTCTGCCATGGGCAATGGCAGCTGCCAGTTGGCAGTTGGCAGCGCAATTTCAGTGCGGGCCAATGCAATCAAAAAGGATTCACATCCGCAATATCGGCGATGACCTCAAAATCAACACAGCACAGCACTGTCCACTGTCCTCAGTCCGTTTTCCATTCTCCTCACTCTCCACTCTCCACAGTTCAACGTCCACTGTCCACTGTCCAGTCGGGCAGCCAATTTATTTGTTGACCCGTGGGCAATGCAGTCAATTTTTCGATTGCCTGACCAACTGACTGACGTTACACTTCCCTCAACTCTCTCAATCAGTTCACAGTTGCAATCTGTGCCAGTTGAATGTCTGACCCGCTGACTATCTGACCATCTGACCATCTGTCTGACTGTCTGTCTGTCCCTTCATCCGTCTGGCTGTTGTGTGTTGGGCTGTTTGTTCGGTTTTGCTGGAAATAAACCTTTGAGTCGCAATTTTTACGTTCGACTGCGGAAGACCACAAAATAATGACAGGAAATTATCTGAGAGTAAGAATATGGTAGGTCGAATGGTCTGACTGCCCGTTAGCCAGCAAGCCAGTTGGCTGACATCCAAAACAATTTCGCTCTGTTGTGATTACGAATTTTGTCCGGTAGTTCGCTGACAACTGCATCCATTCATGCTTGGCCTGGACATCTTTATTGGCTTTCCGTAAGCCGTTTGTAGGCTGCTCTAACTCTTATTCTGCTCTCGTTCTGCTCTCGCAGTTCATTGTCACTAATTTGCTGCAATTTGACAACTTACAGCAGTTATTGGCTCTGATCTGCTCTGCTTGCTGGCCCACATCTCGTCTGTTTGCCAACAGTTTTTAATTGAAAAATTGAACCCAACACTTGGGAGCGGGCTTGATGGGTTCGTTGAAAAACTTTATGCAACAACTTTTTTACACCTGTAAGGTGTAAATGTCGGGTGGGCAGAGCTTGGCTTGGCACACGAAAAATTGCCCAAGTTTTATAATTTTGTTAACAGTGCAAAAATACAAAAAAAAAAAAAAATGGCACACAAAATGAAAACACTTTGCGAAAAGTGCACAAAGTTTTGTATCGTGTTTTGGTTTCTCGTTAAAAGGCATTTGTGTTTGTTTCTCTTGCCTTTTTGTTATTAACCAATTTGCAAAGTGCGCTTAACTTTACAACAAAAAGGCGACAGAGTAAGGGCCATAACTTTAATTATGCAAAAATGGTAAAAATATATATTTTTTTTTTTTCATTTTTTAATAAAGCAAAATGCATATCGAAGGCTATTTTGGGAAGTGAAAAGGCAAAGTTGAAAGTTTCATGATATAATATGGTAATATATATGAAATATAATATGATGTATGATCTGATATGATATTTTGCATATAAAATATGGCATAAAATCATATGATGCGATATGATAAGATATGGCATGCATATGGTATGGTAAGATATTGTCTCTGATTATAAAAAAATATTTAGATTTTCAGATTATATATGATATATGCTATGATGTGATGTGATATGGCATAATATCATAATAGTAAGATTTGATATGGTATTGGTATATATCCAAACCAATATAAAATATGGTATATGGCATAAAATTATATGATATGTTATAACAAGATATGTGTCGAGGGAAGTAAAGGTACTTTAAATGATATTGTCTTTGATTATAAGAAATTATTCCGATTTTCAGATTATATATGAAATATGCTATGCTATGATATAATATGATATGATGTTACGGTATAATATTGGTATGGATATATTATATATAAAATATGTTATACGGTATTAAATGATATGATATGATGTGATATGATAAGATATGACATGCATATGACATTGTATACTTCGTGGAGGGAATTAACTTGATATGATATTGGTTTTGATTATAAGAAATTATTTTGATTTTCAGTAATCAGATAGAGAACTCTTGAATGAAGTAGACAAGAGTCTAGGCCCATCTCTTGGTCTGTAAATATAGTATATATATATTTATATTTTCTACTCTTATTCATGTCATTTCATTGCTTAACTTTTTATTTACCCATGCATATATATAAATTAATTATACATTTATCATTTTCATCTCCTGTTCAACAAACAACATTGACATATTATTGTTCATTTAGTGCTATTTAAATATTCAAATATATATTATATTTGATTATATATCATTCGCAATGGCTTGAAATAGCACAGCTCTTCAATCTAACAAGTGACAACCAAAAAAAAAATTTAGTTAAATACATTTAAATCCGAGCAACATACTCACGTGAGTAAGTTTAGTAGCTGTTGCTTCGTTGGACGTGCGACTTTTATCCTGCTGAAAGGTGTTAATTGAGTGGCTTCATTTGTTCAACGGAAATGCCCATCAATTAAGGTAATCACGCAACAAAGTCACACTGCATGCCACGCCCACGAAAAGCGTCTATCCCCCAGAGCAGAGCCAGCCGACCACAGAGCAGAAGCCAACCAGCCAGCCAGCCAGCCAGTCAGCCAGATTCAGGGTCCTGTCTGTGCTGTGGTCGTTGGCATTAACGACGGCCGTCTAAAAAACTGCGTGACTGACACGCCACGTTCACAAGTCCATGTCCAAGACCAAGTCGCACTAGCCCAAAGGGATTGTGTTTGTATGTATGTGTGTGTGTGTGTGTGTGTGTGTGTGTGTGTGTTGTGGGTGTTGACTTTGTGCTTTGGCTTTGTTAGGCGAATACAAAGGCAAAAAGCGCTCCTAATTGGCCAGCTAACTGAAAGTGGCTGCGGCCTTCTCTATTCACATGTCAATCAAAGCAAGACACACACACACACACACACACACTCGCACAACCCATTTGGTCATATCAAATTCAAAGAAAATTTGCCTCCCGCTGTGACAATCAATTCATTACAAATGCCAGTTGACAAATTTTGCAAATGCCAAACGCAGAGAGCTGAGAGCCAGGCAATAGAAAATGAAAATGAAAATGGAAAATGCCGAATATTTACATCTCATTCTCTTATGCACACACACACACACACACACACAATGCAAATATATGAGAGAGCATAAAATGAGCGGTGAAACGTGCTGCAACATCAAATGATGAGATTATCGTAAACTCGCCGAGACCATAAAGCAGCAGCAGCAGCAGCTCGTCTCTGAGCGATGGCTAGGCATGGCTTGGCCTGGCTTGGTCTGGCTTGGCCCGTTTGGGCCGTAAAAAACGCTTAATAGTCCATTAAAGGGATTAAACACAGGCAAGTCGGGCCAAATAGCTGAACAAATTCCTCGACATGGCCCATGTCAATCGTTAGTCTCGCTTTTGCCCAGACCGTGATAGACTTGCCTGCTAAAAATCATACAGCCAGACGATTCCCACACGGCCAACGCTGCGTATGAGCGATATTGAAAAGTGTGCAAAATCAAATTGAGAGAATTCTTTATGGCCAGACGAGTGTGGACTGCCTGGCTGGTTGGTTGGTTGGTTGGTTTTGCTGCTCGATGGCTTAATATAGGCAAATTAAACTAAGCTTGGCAAATTGCGTTTCAGTCACGTTCCAAGCAATACACAAAACAGCTCCATTTCCATTTCGTTTCGAAACGAAAGCAAACCAAAGCCCGAATACGTATCTAAACACATGCAATATCTAGAAATAGCACAAAGATTTATCTGACAGCAAGTCGAAGTGGGAATGCCCTTTTTTTTTTTTTTTGTAAATGAAAAATTAAAATGAAACGAGGCTAAATTAAGGCAGGCAAACCAATGAAGTTAACTAATTAAAGAGAATTTAATAATGAAAGAAGAATTTTATGAGACATTTTATTAAAAACTTTGAAAAAAAGTATAAAATAAAAAAAATTGTATTTATAAATAATTATATAAATTGTTTGCCATTTGAATCAAGATTCTTTTACACTTTTTCACAATTAACAGCTCTATTTAATAAAAATAAAATTGAACAAATAATGAAATACAAAATTTAAAAAAAAAATTATTAAAAATAATAAAAAATAAAAATAAAATTGATCAAATAATGAAATACAAAATTTTAAAAAAAATTAACCAATAATGGAAAAAGAAACTTACAAATAAAAAAAAATAAATGAAAAACAAAATAATAATAAATAAAATATACAAATAAAATTGATCAAATAATGAAATAAGAAATTAAAAAAAAAAAGAAAAGAAAATGATCAAATAATGGAAAAAGAAACTTACAAAATAATATTTTTTTTAAATATATATAAAATTATCTATGATCAAATAATAAAAAAAAAGAAAATATCTATCTTAAAATTTTAAAATTTTTTAGAGATGATTTCTGCAAAAATCAACTCTCTAAATAATTGAGTAAACATGCCCAAAATATGTCTTCATTCACAAGCCATTTCGTATACTCTCTTGTAGGGTGCTAGAGCTCAGAGCACTCTGAAAATAATGCAATAAAAGCAGCATAAAAATAAAAATAAAAACCTACACACACAAACACGAAAAAAAATGCTCAGACACACACACACACACACATTCGCACAGCATTTGCAATAACATAACAGGCAAATCATAGAAAGAAAAAAAAAGAGGAGAACACGAGAAAGCAGCAAGAAATCATAAATGTAATTGAGAAATTTTATGCGTCAACGGGGCGGGCCAGCTGAAATAGAAATGCCTGCCATGCCCAATTGTGCCCACACTCTGCAATGTTGTGCAAATAAAAGTTGAAATTGTCGCAAATTCTAAGAATAAAGAACAAGAATATTTTCCACAAAGGCGCGCAAAACTGGAAAAACTCGCTTCAACCCCCCCGCGCGCACAATGTCTACAAATTTCTCATTGCCTTCGCCGACGACTTTCATGTTTGCCCCTTTCCCAAAAGTTTGAACGATACGCGTATGACGTTGACGCTTTCGCCATTTAAACTTCCTGCGACAGCTGTGAGCTCAGTTAGACACACACACACACACACTCGCACACACACACACACACTCGCACAATGGGCGCCTGTTCGGTTTATTGCCAGCAATCAATTAAAACGGCAAGTCATTTGTGACAAAAACATTCGCAGACATTTGACTTTACGGACTCGCATTTGGTGTATATGTATGTATGTATGTATATGCTGTAGAAAATCGATATATGCACATATGTGTATAAATATATATATATGTATGCAGACACATGTCATATATGTACATACACACATACACATAAGCATTTAATATTTCCATATCATGCAACAAAAGCAAATATCTAAAGGTGGGTGAAAAGTTTAAAGTAATTCGTTTAATACAATTACCGCGTCAAGTGTGAGTCGCAGACAAAATGAATTATATAGAAACTTAGCTTATGGCAAAGTATTTTAGATATATTAGCTAATGTAAACGTTTTTTGTTGTAGTTTAATATAATATTTTAGTGACTTGACTCAAGGAAAAACATTTGCATTTGTAAAAATTGTAATAATAATTATAAGATTTTTACTAAGTTGATAAATTATTAATAGCACAGCAAATTGTAGAATTATGCAAAATGTATAATTGAAAATTGTAATAAAAAAAAAAATAATTATAAAAAATATATAAAAATTTGAAATATTCATTACAATTAATTTTAATTGATATGTTATATAATATGGATTTGTATTATTTTTGTTTTTTATTTATATTTGAAATAATACATTAATATTTCTTAAGGAAAAGTATTTGGCAGCATGCATAATATATTACTATATTTTATTGTTAAATTAATAATTAAAATTAATTTTAATTTAAATATTTTATAATATGTATTTTGTATTTTAATTTGTATTATATTTGTTTTTATTTATATTTTAAATAATACATTAATTTGTCATTGACATATTAAACAATAATTGATAGCATTTTATTATATTTTATTGTTAAAATAATAATTATAATTAATTTTAATTTAATAATAATAATAATATATTTTATAAAATGGTTTTTTGTTTTTATTTTTATTATTTTTGTTTTTTATTTATATTTTAAATAAAAAATAAACTTTTATTAAAAACAAAGAATTGACAGCATGTAAAATATTTGTATTGATAAAAAATAATTATAATTCCTTTAACTTAAATAATTTGTATGTATTTTTATTTTTATCTATATTATTTTAGTTTATTTTATAAATATTTTAAATATTCTATAATTTAGATTTTTATTTTTATATATATTATTAAAGTTTCTTTTAATATTTTAATGCATTACAAATATATTTGAACTCAAAATTAGAATTGAAAGAAAGATTTTTTTTTTAATATTTCAACTTTATTTTCTATTCTGTAAAGTCTTTAAAAAATGCTTTAAAAACTATTATTAACATTTAATCAAACAATTTTACTTTATTTCAATAAAATTTCAATTTATAAATTTTAAATAAAGCTAAATAACAACATGTGCTTGGTTTTATTATGATTTTCTATATTTATTATTTAATGTACATAATTCATAATTGCCTCTAAATAATCTATCAACACAGTCGCATATCAATGCGAGCCAACTCTTTGAAATGTTGTGAAATAAACTCCAACAGCATCGACTGCACATCCCATTAACAAAAATGTTTGCTCAATAAATTGAACCTACACAGACTTTAGTAATTTCCAAATCCAAAATAAACACATTGCAGCTGCAGGGTGACGCAACGACAGACTGACTGACTGGCTGACTGAATGACTGGCTGGTCAGCCAGAGTCTGACATGGCCAATGCCAAAGCCGATGCCAAAGCCGATGCCAAAGCCAAAGCCAAAGCCAAATCCAAATAAAAATCAAATGTGCAGCTGCTAATATTAAATGTACACAAACGGAAGAGTTAATCCTTATCGACAATTTGACATCAGCAATTTTCGATGCTTTTGCTTTCAAATAACGGAAACCATTAAGTTGTCACATGCACATGCACTTGCAGTAGCCCAACACACAAAACGGAAAAAAAAATTAAATTCGTTTTGTTTACTGTGAGTTTATAGAATTGTAGATACCCTAGATTTAAGAGAAAGTGTGTGGGAATTAAACACTTTTCGATTGCATCGAGGGATGCTTCTATTAAGATTCTAATAAGATGAAATTATTACATCTTATTGATTAACTTACTAAATCTTATTAGAATCTTAATAATCTTAAGATTAAATTATTAAATATTTTTGATTAACTTACTAAATCTTATTAGAATCTTAATAATCCTTAGATTAAACTATTAAATCTTATTAGAATCTTAATAGAAACATCCTTCAATTTAATCGAAAATTTTTAATTTATTTTATTTTAAATTTATATAATTAAAAAGTATTCAAGCCGAAGCCCACTGCTCAACTCTAGAATAGTTTTAATTTTACATTAATTCTAAGCTCTAAGTAAATAAATAAATAAATAAAAAAAATAAAGTAAAAAAAAGCTTATATTTTATAATATTATTTTATATTTTACTTATTTGTTTAAGTTATCTGGCATCTAGAAAATTTGTTTTTAATAATTTAATACATTTTATAATATATAATAATATATAACATAGATATGTAATAATTTTTTTCTTACATTTTTTCAAGACCATTTTAAAAATGGCTACCAAATTATATATTCAAATCTATGCAGATTGTACAACAAAAAATAGAATTTCACTTATATGTTCTTAAATAAGTATCCTAAACTATGCTATAGTTTATATATATACCTATATATTCATAGATAACTGTTGTCCAACACTTTTGCTTACTTTTCTGGTAATAGGGCATAAAACAGCAACTCTCGTATATCAACTGAAGGAAACTCTCTGAACTAACGGCAGGGCTCTGTCCATTTTCAAATGTATGTATTTGTGGCTGGTGTGTGTATGTGTGTGTGTGTGTGTGTGTGTGTGTGTGTGTGTGTGGAGCTAGCGAATGCCACAAGTGGTCATTCAGACAAATGGCCAAATGGCGACGCTCATGAATAATTCAGATTTTAAATTGCATTTATGCAAATGCCATGCGGATGCTTGCAGATTTTCGCCACTGGCTGTCGCGAAACGGAGGCGTCACTAGCATCATGCACCCAATGCCCGATGCCTGGCCAGCAGCAGGTCCTGGTGACGCATTTGCAACTAAATGCCCCAAAAGCTGCGAGTTTTTCGCTAATGCACAATTTGTATGCGTCAACACTTTCGTCAGAACCGCCGAACAGACAAAGGGAAGGGGGTGGCTAGAGAGGATGAGAGAGTGGTAGAGGTAGAGATAGAGATGCACGGGATGCATTAATTTTTATCAACCCAAATATCAAAACGGCGTTGATAGTGCCAGGAGCCAGAGGCAGCTGCTAGAGCTACGTTGTTAAAGCCACCTTAAAACCGGCTGCTGCTGCCGCATCTCGGCCCGAAATGGAGGCCAAGTGAATCAGTGACCCGGCAGGAAATAAAATGGTCGTCAGTTCGAGGGCCACCTGTTTTGTGCTCAACTCTTTTGCAATTTGTGTGCGTGTATGTTTGTGTGTGTGTGTGTGTGCAGAGTGCCAACTGCAGATGTTTTACCCCAGCCTCCGCACGAGGAGTCTCGGTCCAGAAACTTGCAGATTTATTGCGCAGAAACTTTTATTGCCTTATAGAATATGTACGAGCATGGCCCAAGATAAAGATGCAATCTGGAACTTGTTCCACAGAGGAGACGAGAGAAGAAAAAGAGCTTAAAAAAAAAAAAAACGAGAGAGGAGAAACCATTTGGCCAGCTGTTCCGAATAGTGCGGGCAATTGTAGTACACCGGATGCCATTTGCTTATCCAGACGGAACACGAGTATCTGCTATCTGCTATCTGCTATCTGTAACTGCCAAAGGCTTTTAATTGTTCCAAGTCTGTTCCTCTAATTAGCAGTTAGTTTGCCATTAGCAGCTCCAAAAGCGATTAAAGACAACACACAGATGTTGAGCAGAAAGGTTGACGACACTCATTAACGCTCGTTCGTTAAGAGAGACTTTTGAATAGAAGTTCAAATTGAGAACGGCAGACAAGGGGCTGTGTAATTTGATATATTGATAGTTACTTAAAAGTAAAAAATAACTGAGATATAAATATAAAATATTCGTTTGTTTTCATTTATTTTATTTTTATTGATATATTTTTTATTAATATAACAATGTGAAATATAAATTTGTCAGAACAAAGAAAATAAATAAATAAATAAAATAAAATACAAAATATTACTTTTCTTTTTTTTAAATAGCATGAATAAAATAACATAAAAAATATTACTTTTCTTTTTTTTTTTTTTGAATAGCATGAAAAGCAAAAACAATTTGTAGTTAATCTAAAGTCTGTATTAAATTAACTAATAAATATTTGCAGAAAAAAACAATATAACATGATGAATTTTTTGAACTAAATACAAACTCAAATATTTATTTTAAAATATATATATATAAATTCCTTATATGGAGATATGTGTGCTAGAGCTTTTTGCTCTATTTATCATACATATATAAATTTCTCATATCTCCTTTACCGCTTTTTGCTCTATTCGTAAAAATCTCTAGCTAAAAAATTAATAATTGTTCAAATACGTAATTTGTGTTTTGCTCAATTTAAACTATTTGATAACAAACACAAATCAAAATAAATTCAATAGCTCTACTGAATATATGCCAAGGTAAATTATAAATATTTGCGAATAGCAAATAGCAGCAATTAAGAGAGTATGTGAGGGACGGATGTATACGACGAATGAAGAAATGTGCATATAGAGTTTTATTTGTTTAACTTTTCCTTTTTCTATCACTATATTTTGATGCAAAAATTGTTATAAATTTAAATGCAATTAGACTCTAATAATGTTATTTAAAAAAAAAAAAAAGACTAATAGTATTTAGTATATATAGTCTGACCTCTCTCTCTCTCTCTCTCTCTCTCTCCGGCCATCAACATTTTGTTATTGAAACAACAGCAATCTAATTAAATTTTTCATGATATAATTACAAAAACCAGTCCATAGATTAAAATACTAAATTAAATGTGAAATAAAACTATCGATAGTATCGAAGCTATCGAAACATCTGAAATGAAACATTCGATGAGAAATAATAGTCGATTTAAAACTAATTCGATATGCCAATAATTTCTCATCTCTAATGCACAAATAAAGCTTTAATTTCCACCTTTAAAAGAACTATTAAAGATAATCTCAAGTTGTAGCAAAATGAATGCAACTACTCAAACACCACGTCGTCTGTATAAAGCCGAAACAGATCAAGTTTTGCAAAAATTAACAGCGCAGCTGGAAAAGTTGGAGAAGGAGCTAAAGAACCAAAGAACAACAGACACTCAAAAGGATAAACCAGGTGCAAGAATTGAAAATAATAATCAAAAGATAATTCAAATCGGACCCAATTGCACCAAGTTAACTCGGATGATGTACAAAAGAGTTAATCACAATTCATATCAGACTGTCACACGTGACTTGTGCTACACGATCTTTGGCAGAGAAGTGCTAGCCAAGCACACGGTAACTGGTCGCCGAGGACCCGGAACTGTTAGCCAGAATAAGCAGGAAAAAGGACGATTAAAGCCCGCTGTGGTTGAGGATATCGTACATTATGTGCAGACCCTATTTGATGTACAGTCGAGTGAAGTCTTGCATGTCATACGTCAGACCTGTCTCAATTCGGCCAATATGTTGAAGAAGCAGCAGCAGCAGCAGACGAAGTGAAGGTCCGATGCCTAGAATTATAAATAATAATTTGCTAGAAATAAAATATTGAAAAACTTCTGAGAAAGTCAATGTGTTTATGTTTATGCTAAGCTATCTATCTCTCTCTCTCTCTCTCTCTTAGTCGCTCTTTGAGTGAAATCAATCATATGGATCTAATGGACCCTTCGACAATAACTGTGTGGCCTCAACTTAATGATGCTAATCGGATTTGAGAATACGAAGAATGATATCGAGAGCGACGAAGTGCGTATCACTTGCCATAACAACGAGTTGGGTTTAGCTCACAATGGCAAACGCAAAGAAAAGGCAGAGCCGACAAAAGTGGGCGTAACGATTGTACGCCCACACACACACACACACACACACACACACACACACACACTCTGAGTGAGGGTCGAGAGCTCGCTTCTTGTTAGTGTAAACAAGCGTCAACCGCATGGAAATGGGCGCCGTTTTGTTGGCCATCATTTGATGCGAATAAATTCGAATGCGATGCGACTCGATTTGATATTCATTTATGCGCCTCGAAGATAAGCACTAAATAAATAAATCCCCACAGCGAGCACTGGGGAAAATGTAAATAAATGAGTGGAAAAATATGGTAAAAAAAAAAAAAAATTGAAGACAAACGCCGTAGGCTGAATCATCGATGGCATGAAAATGATTTGCTTTCAATTTACATTATCTATCTCACTCACTCACTCCAACTCTCCCTCTCTGCCTGGCTCTGTCTCTTCCTCTTTAAATTAAAAATGTCAATCGAAACACAAAAGGAAACGAGCAGCTAAATGCTTTAGTTGCTTTTTGTTTAGCTATTATTTCACATCATCATCATCAGCAACAACATCATTATGATTGTTTGTGTTTATGCACATATGTTGTTGCGAAATCAAAAACATCATGAAATTGTTTTTCCAACATAATTTCCATGTTGCTGCTGTTGCTGCTATTGCTGTTGCCTGTTGTTTTTTGTCCTGGATATTTCCGTGCGTTTACAGAAAGGATATGAACAACATCCGGCGTTTGGGCCCATAATTTCTAACAACATTTTACTACTCATTGCATTTGACCATGGCCGACCAGCCAGGCAGCCAACCGATTTGGTTATTACAAACTCATATCTTGTGCTGTTCTAACCAAACTGACCGCAGGGGCTGACAGGGAGCGGGAGTGGGAGCGGGAGCGGCAGCAGGAGGCAGGAGCAGGCCGTGGCATGTGGCAGGAGACGGGCGATGGGCGAGACGAGTGAATTTGACCAATTTTTGGGCGCTGCTAAAAATGCTCAAAATTTGCATTTTATATTAACGGAAACAGTTGTTGCCTTTGAGCACACACACATACACACACACACACACACACACACACACACACATGCGCGCTGGCCTGGCTCGAACTAGCCGCTGCCCCTCTTGGCGCCCTTCACTATGGCTTATTGCTACAGCCGGGTGCACATTTCCCAAACAAATTTGACGCGTTTATGCATGTAAATTAAACAAATTTGATTTTAAATATCTTTTGGCAAAAGGCAACCAACCAACAGACCAGCAGACCGAACCGAAGCGTACCAAAACCAAACCAAACACGACCCACTGGCCTAGACCTTCGCCTCACCCACACACAAACACACACACATACATACATTCAACCGTAGCCAGAGCCGGCCATATGCCAAGGGCAGCGTCATAAATATAAATCCCAGCAATTTCAGTCCGGCCAAAGGAAATGCGAACCAGCTGAGACGCATTTACTCAGCGGTTTTTCAATTTTACTCTGTTGCGAGTATATTAATGTGAATATGTTAAGGAAACCACTTAAGAGCCGCCAGCCACATGGCATAAGCAATTGAAATGTGTGAAATAGGAACTGAAGAACTGAAGATGATCTGTTTGTATTTTAAGTGTGCTGAAAAGTGTGAGAGCTGGGGAGTAAATGGATGAATTCTCACTATGTAAAATCAAAAATGGCATAGCAGAGATCCAACGTTTCATATTTATAATTTCATATTAAATATGATATATGTATATACATGGAATATCTAATCCAAAGGCTAGCAATAAGACTATAGAAGATGATAAGTATGTAAGGAAAGGCAGATGACCTGCTCTGCTATGCTGTTCATATACGTTTGAGTCTAATCGATAGAAAGAGAAAGATGATGACTGCTTAGAGTGAGCGATGCACTAATCTATTCTTAGTTCTTATATTTTCATTATGTAAAATCAAAAGTGAGAATTAATGAAACTCTAACAGAGTTCCAGTGCTCCATATTTAAGAAATTCTCAGCTGCTTCGTAAATATGAAATGAAAAGATAAAAAAAAGAGTAGACAATAAAGATATGCTGTACTTTTATGTTTTTCAATAGTTATTTATTTAAAGAACTCGGAATTATAAGATTAAGACCGAAGCTTTATACCTTTATAAAAATGTTATTCATACCAACTTGTTAAATTGGTATAACTATTTTAGTTATAGTTATAGTTAGTTAGTTAGTTATAGCTAGTTATAAAAACCGCTTTCATAGGGTATGAGCGCAATTATCTTTTTGAGGCGTAAACTGTAATAAATTAGTAAATAAATAAATATATAAATAAATATAATAAATTTATAAATATAAATTTAAAATTATTATCAGCTGTTCCTTAAGTTCCCTTAGGTATTAATTGAGTACAATGAAGTTAGAGTGGATTTGCCGTTGTCAATGCAAATTTTGCTCAATTTTTCACATGTTCATTTTATTCTTATAAATTTACTTATTATGAGCATTACTGCTCAGTTTTGGAAGCAACTAAAAACCAAGTATTCATTCAAATTCAATCTGCAATACTTGAGCCAACCTATTATTCATCCTGCTCTCCCTCTATCTCTCTCTTTATCTCTCTCTCTCTCTCTCTCTCTCTCTCTCTCTCTCTCTGCTCTTTAAAATTCTAAAGCAAACTTCTGCATTCACCCCTAAACACCTTGTCCATATTACTTAACCCTACTCACATTTATACATATTTCACGCTTTATCTTAAATACTTTCCACAATTGTAACTATTTTTAGTCCATTCAAAGATTTCTTTTCAAACAAAAAATCCAAAATCTGCGCGAACAGTATTTAACAGAGCTTTAACCAGACCGAAACCTGGAACGGGGACGGAGTGGGAATAGCTTAAGTTAAGCAGCTCTCGAACTTTTCTGTTTGTCACTAAGAAATACTCTTCGCTCACCTTATTTACCTTTAGCCAGAAATAGAAATAGAAATAGAAAATCGAAATCGAAATCCTGTGACGAAAGCTGGCACGTGTTGTCGCATTCACTAAACGGATTATGAGTCCGAAACCGATGCCGATGCCGATGCGAATGCCATTCCGTTCCGCCGTCTTTGTTAGCCTTCTAGATTTTGGGTGCACGAAAATCGAAGAACATTTTAACAATAAAGTCAAACATACGAGGCAACATTATTGGCTGCACTTAAAAGTCCATTAATGGCCAGCACTAAGTGAACAATGTCTGAGTGTGTGTGAGTGTGTGTGTGTGTGAGTGTGTTTAAAGCACATTCAACTTCAATGTTTGCTCTAATCTGATAGACTTGGATTAGCAGGTGCAAGCAAAGTGAAGGCACAACACGACTATGAAATTACCTGTAAACTAGGTAAATCAAGTACAATTTATTTATAGTAATTTATTAGTTAGGCAACTCACACATACACACGTACGTGAAAGCTTTGCCAGCTTTAAGCTTAGCATTATGCCAACCAGAGCCAAGCGTACGCAGCTATGTTGACTTTTATAGGGTATAGCCTGGGTTACGAAATTAATTTCATCAGGCAATTGACTGCATATTTGTCGCCTTTTCGAGTTGCCCATTTGAGAAGTTGCGCCCCAGAAAAAATTGAGAGAGAGAGAGAGAGAAAAAAACAGTTATAATTTTGTACGAACTGTTGTTGAGTTTCTCGCTTTTACATTGGGGACTTTTGCATGGCACGCAACAGAAAAAAAACTAAAAAAAAAAAGCTGACAATTGCAGCGAATTTCAATGGCTGAAAAGAGCTATCGGGTTGCTGCTGCTTCTCCTGCTCCTGCTCCTGCTGCTGCTGCTGCTGCTCTCGCTGCTGTTGTTGTTGTAGCCATTTCAGTTGTTCTAGTTGTTGTTGTTGCTGCTGTTGTTACTTGTTCGATTTTGCGCCGCTGGCTTTGAATTTACAGTTTGGCTGGGAATAAAACGCACGAATGCGCCGCCGCGAATACAAAAATGACAATGGCAGGCAACAAATTTTGGAATTCCCAACAGCACTTCAACTTCCGGCTCTGCCACTTTTTTTCCACCAATTTTTTTTTTTTTTTAGTCCGTTCTGTTGACAAAAGTTGCGTCGCATCCATTGAAAATGTGACTCCATTTGAGATTTGCCAGTCAACAAAAAAAAATAAATAAATGTAGAGTGAGCGAGAGGGGGTGAGGGCAAAACAATGATAAATACCTGCAACATTTTTTTCATTGTATGTGTGTGTGTGTGTGTGTGTGGGTGTGTGTATGTGAGTAATGGGCGGCACTTTTAAAGTGCAACAAACTAAAATTGTTGTCTGCATTTGGCCTGGTTAAATCTTCAGTTGCCATCGAAATGCTAAACTGACAATCTGTCAATCAGCTGAGCACGTGCAAGGACTCTCAGAGCACTCGTCCTTCGTCAATGCATTTGCATTTTCGTCTCAGCGCTCAATCAACTCTCTGTACGTGTGTGTGTGTGTGTGTGTGTGTGTGTGTGACGTAAAGTGCTCGCCAAAAGTAGTTGGCCAGTGCACGAATGGGGGAATGGAATACATACTACTTCTTGGTCATCAATCAAATTCTCGATAAGGACCAAATTCAATTTTGACAAATCACAAATAGGCTTTTGTTAACTCAAATTAATGACAATCCAGTTGCCATCAGTATTGTACTTAATTACACACACACACACATCACACTCACATTCACTTCATACATTTGAAATTGAAGTGCTCGGATATGTATGTATTTATACATGATCATTTAATTACTTTGACATGTCCTTTGGCCAGTTGCTTTTGATGGATTATTTGAGCTGCATTCCATTTGTATGCTTCAAGTGCAATAAAGGTAGAAAACAGCATCAAGATAAAAGGGAATACACTCGTGAGTAGGTAATCAGTAATGAGTATATGCACTTTAGCGTCTATCTAACATTATTTTATAGAGTATTCTACTTTGTTATACACATTTGATTTTAGTATAAATGCATATATAAAATCTACATTAGCTTTCAAATAAAAAATGCAAGCCAGTAAACTCTTAAAACACTATATTTTCATGTAGATTATTTAAATCGAACTCTGATTTAGTAAACAAATATATATATATATATTTTAAAAGAGACGCTTAATCAAACTCTGAGTCTGAGTCCAAAGTCTGAGTCTGAGTCTGATTGCCCTACGCTGATAATGAAGCAGAGTCTTAAATTGAGGCTAAGTCTGGCTAAGGCCTGAGCCTGAGGTATTGGCTTGAGACTGAGGTTTGAGTTTTAGGTTTATTGAGACTGAAGCCTGACACTGAGGCTGAGGCTGAGTTAGAGACTGAGTTTGAGGCCTGAGGCTGAGCCCGGATAGTGAGGCATTGGCTTGAGACTTGGGCCTGAGTCTTAGGCCTGAGTCTTAGGCTTGAGTCTTAGGCTTGAACCTTAGGCTTGAGTCCGAGGTTTATTGAGGCTAAGGCTGTGGTTTATTGAGGCTGAGTACAAATGCTGAAGCTCAGTTAGAGATTGAGTCTAACCACTAACCATACAACACATACATGTTTTGCCTATGTGTTGTTTGGTTAGTAATCTAACGCTGTCCGAGGCCTAAGGCTGATGGTGAGGCTTGAGTCAGAGACTTAAGAGTCTAAGGTCGATTCTGAGGATGAGTCTGAGACTGAGGCCTGAGTCTGAAGTTGACACTGAGGTCGGAGACCTGAGGCATAGGCTTGAGTCTGAGGTTTATTAAGGCTAAGGTCAGAGACAGGGGCCAGTGGCTGAGACTGAGTTTAAGGCTGAAGCCTGATGCTGAGACTAACGCTGAGGCTAACCTTGAGGCTAACGCTGGGACTGACCCTGAGACTGAAGCCTGAGTCTAAGGCTGAGTCTGAGGCTGAGCCTGAGGCTGATGTTTGAGTATGAGGCTGTGCGTAAGGCTTGAGGCTGACGCTGAGACTAAATAAAGCCTGAGGCCTGAATGAAGTGTCTAAAGCTGAGACTGAGACTGAGCCTAATGCTTGGGTCAGAGTCTGGGGCTGAGTTTGGCGCTGAGACTAAGACCTGAAACTGTTCAATAAATACAGTTGTAGATTGACTATTTATATCAAACTTACACAGTATGATAATATCATTAAAATGTGTATCTTTGTCAAAACTACTTTTATTTTATTTTTTTACAAATTTGTGGGAATAGAAATCGATATGTTCACACATACGGACAGACGGACATACAAACAGGCGAAGAGGGCTTAATTGACTTGGCTCATCCCCCTAATCAAGAATATATATACTTTATGGATTCTACCAAGCCTTCTGCTGCCAGCCTACATACATTTAACATAATCATTATACCCAGAATTCAGGGTATAAAAACTGTTCAACCTAATTAGACTTTAACATATTTACTTACAATTTGTAGAGCTAACTTTTTCCGTATTCCGTCTCAGGGCCAACTAACTTTGTGTGTCTGACTTTATGTAGGTGTTGAATTTACGTCGCTTTCTTTGTTTTACGATAACAAATTGCACGCAAACACGCAAATGCTTTCACTGGGTCCTCGACGTCGTCGTCGTCGTCGTCGTCGTCGTTGGCAGCGGCAAGGATATGATATGTACATAAATATGTTCTTTGAGTGCTGATATTAATTCTTTATAGACACGAAACTCGCTTTGGCCTCGTCCCCTGGCGGCGTCGAGTGCCTAATGAAATAATTAGTGGACTTTGCTCATTGAAGTCATTATTCGTTTAGCTCGCTAAGTCGCGATTCAATATGACAATTCCTATTTAAATTGTAATCATTTTTTAATGCTCTTGCAAAATGTTTATATACTTTGTTTCATTTATTATTATTTTTATAAATTTTTTCCACATTTTTTTTCATTTATTTTTTGTTTGCAGTTCAACGCCCACAATTAGTTCCACTTAAATAAATCAAAAGAAATGTTTGTAAACATTTGCACACACAGTGGCTGCCACATATACACGTACACACACACACACACACATGAGTATACACCCACACAGTTGTATTTTATATGAAATTGCTGTTGTTGCTTTTTTGCACAAACCACAATTGTTTTTGCTTTATTCGAGTGTACGTTTTTAATGAATAATGCATTCATATTTACCGAGATGTACAAATTGCATGCGGCTGAGTATTAAAAATTAAAGTAACTTCAAGTTTTACGCAGTTGGGCAAACAACAGTTGAGCACGCTCAGCAAATTCTGTGTTTAAAGCGACAGACAACGAGACTTGATATATTAAATAACATTTTATTTATAGTATTTTGTATAATATGTGTATGCTAGAGATTTATTTGATTGGCGATAAATGTTAATATGTACGCATAAGCTTAACTTTGAGTAAACGCGAAGCAGGGCACTCTGATTGAAAAAAGGATTAAATAAAGCAGAGAGAGGAGAGCTTCAAAAGAATGAACGAGGAATGATAACGGCATCGGACGATTTTCGAGTATTCGTGCAGGTAGCGCGCTTTGAGAGTGAGTGAGAGAGAGGGAGAGGCGAATCAAATGAATATGGCGCAATTGTTGTTGGAGGATGGAGCATGAGCGAAGTGAGAGAGAAATTTGTAGTATGATCTTGTCTTCGTCTGGCCACTCTTGCTAAGCTGTAAGCTTTAGTAAGGAGAAGGCAAAGAGAGGGCAAAAGTGCGGGTAAGAGCGAGCATAGCCAGCGTCTACATCTTGAGTGTTTAACATACTCATATGCATACATATGTATAACTGTAAAGTGAGAGAGCGTCACATTGCTACAACTAAAGGGCAACCAAATGTACATGTGTATGTATATTGTATGCATTTGTATGCAGACTGTGGGTAGACTAAGCAAGGAATGTTAATGTATTTTAAATAATAATTAATATATAATACATACAAGAATTAAGAGTACAAGTACAAGAATTATAATAATCATTACAATAAATAAAATGTTAATAAGACTCGTAATAATTTGGTATATAATAATTCATTTCCTTGCTATTTGTAAATCATGGTTTTTCTTTTATATATATATACATATTTTCTTTGGTTAATTTTTTTTTTTTTTTTTAATCATATCCTTGGGTATAAAGATGAGCGCACCACACGCGTTGGCGCCATTCAGCTTTTGTCTTTATGAGCACCCAAAATCCAATTAACACATGCTGCCATATTTCCGGGCTAATCCTTCCCAGAGGCGGCTGCGCAAATTACAATTTAAAAAATAATTACGAAAATGTCTGCAATGAAAATTCGCTCGCAGGCATCGCAGACGCTGCTCCCATTTCGCTGCAATTTCTGAAAAGGCGCTAAATGTTAATGAACATTATAAAAACAATTGCAAGTAATTATAATTTGAATGATAATAGCGAAACTTCTTAATCCCCGCAACGGTAATTTTTATGCCACACTTCTTTCACACTCTCTCTCTCTTTCTCACTCACTCTATATCCCATCCACCCACATCTTTTGCTCTCCTTCACGCTTACAGCGGAGACAATTCACAAAGGCTTTGGCGACGTTTCGCACAAAACGTGAAAATGCATAATAAAAGGGGCGTGGCACTGGAACTGGCACATCAAATGACAATGGGAGGGGGACGGAGAGCAAAAGAGAGAGAGAGAGCGAGAGAGAGACTGTAGAGAAATGAATTCCTTGTAATTAAATTCCTTTTAATGAAACCTCAAAACAAACACAAAAGCTTTCTGCAAAAGAAAATCTGAAAAAATAACTCGCAACAATAACACGAAAAATAAACCAATAGCAAAGAATGAATGGAAATGTGTTTGAGGCACAACTGACAAAGAGATGCAATAATAAAGAAAAGTGTTAAAATGCAGATTTAAAAAAATACTGTTTTTACAATAATAATAATAATAAATGAATCAATTAATAGGCGCTAAGATTTCGACTTGACTAGCGCTTGGAAAATATATATAATTAATTAATTAAATATAAAATAATATAATAAATTACAAAAATCATGACACAAATCAAAAACATATTTTGGAGGTATTTTTTAATATTAATATTAAAAATTTTTTTAGGGAAACATGTGTATATGCTAAAAATAAGTTTTTCCAATTAGTTCAATAATAATTATTTAATCGATTTGTTTCCAAGAATCAATCCAATATCACAGAAAGTTTCAACATTTTCAAAATTTATTTTTAGCTCATCTTTACTTTACGCTCAGCTAAGTTTATTGACAGCTCTGCAACACTCTTCAATTTCAGGCTTGCCCATTCGTCGTGCCTCTGATCATTGCGCATTGTCTTGGCCCTCATAAACAGCCAAATATACAGCAGCATCAAGAAAATTAATTCTAATTTGTAGTTAGCCAAAAAGGAAACTACCCGCAACGCTTGGCGTGGCAAAAGAAAAGCGAGAGAGAGAGAGAGTT
Source organism: Drosophila stalkeri (assembly GCA_035047405.1). Classification (NCBI taxonomy): domain Eukaryota; kingdom Metazoa; phylum Arthropoda; class Insecta; order Diptera; family Drosophilidae; genus Drosophila; species Drosophila stalkeri. The sequence continues at coordinate 14,200,872 of JAWNPR010000039.1, forward strand.
GTGGCATTACAGCCATGGCGTGCTGAGTCCTTTGCACACTTTGCAGCTAATTATTCAGATGAAAGAGGCCGAAGGGGAGAGCGGGAGAGCGGGAGAGGCGAGCAGGCATGTAGCTCAGCGAAAAATCAAACAACGAAATTGCTACTTGCAATTTCTCGTCACGTTCAAAACTTAATTAGTACATCAGGACATCATCAGAGATGCTGCTTCAGTTGCTTCCGCTCCAGCTACAGCTCTAGCTGTTGACGCCTTTGCGGCCAACGCTGATGCGCCAACCAGACAGCTAAGACTGGGCACGAGTCTCGATGGCTTGGCCATCGCCAGACAGCCAATGTGGGCGGAGCAAGTCGAGCCTGTCATAAGGACGTCATGTTTCTTAATTAGTTCTTTGTTATCATAACTTTTTGGTGAAGCGTTGCGTCCACCGCACCACCCAACAGCAGCAGTTGCGCTGCTTTGGACTTTATCGAATTTTCTCAGTCTTGGCGCTTCATTAGCGTCATGTACTATGACAGCCTAGTCGAATTTTAGATTCCAGCCATGAACGCATCCACTGGGAGACGCATACGCACTGTGGTATCATCGACATCAACGGATTTGTTAAGGCAACTGGTGGAATACTACAATACGTTACGACAGAGCTTCGTGGTAAATAAACATACACAATGTGTGTGTGTGAGAGAGAGAGAGAGAAAGAGGGGGCAAGTGAGTGAGAGAGAGAGAGAGAAAGAGATTTTGGCATGCCGCACACGTAGAAGATTTCCGCACGAATTCGCAAAGCAACTCTTGATCCCTTTGACTCGTGGACATGTTTTCTCTGGCATTCTCTTTGATGTTTACAAATTACACCAAAAGTTGGCAAACAAATTTTCTTATTCACTTTTACCGACTGCACACACAATAAAATGGCCAAACCAAGGCCCTCAAGCACCATTCCCCATGCCCCCAACCCAACGCCGAGAAATGCTTGTAAATGTGCCAAGTGAAATTGCGACCAGGAGACAAAAATGTTCTCTGTGTGTGAAATACATTTGGAATGCATTCTTGGGTCCTGGCCAAAATAATCAAAAAGTTTCAGTTGAGCTCTTTAGATCGATTTAGGAATTGGATTTACTAAGATGAAAAGCTGAAGTGATGCTAGTGGAGATCGAATAGTAAATACCCTATGTTTGCTTAGAAAATTATTAGAGATAACTTTAGAGAGATTTTCTTATGAAATTAATAGAATTTATTTATTTATTTATGTTTTATTTTTTTTTTTTTTTTGTATTCAATGAATCTAAAATTATTTACAGAGCTGAAATGTTCTCAGCTAAGGCTAATACAATTCTCTGGTTTCTAGTACAATGAGATAATTTCAGCTGTGATTATATGATTCTATTAACAGAGCAAATACTATAAAATATTTTCAATATAAATTAAATTTAAATAAACAAAATTATTTATGAATATTTATTTCTATTATATATGAGTATGTTAACAGAGAAAATGCTATAATAAATATATTAAAAAAAAGAAATACAATAAACTAATACAAATATATTAATAATTATGACTATCTATTTCTATTATATGTAAATTTATTATTATTTTTAAATTTTTTTTATTTATATTTTTATATTCTTTCCGTAAACAAGTTTGACTTAGTTAGCCTTGTTTGCTTTATACAAAAAAAAAAAAGACTAAACAAAAAAAAAGTAAATAAATAAAAAATTAGAAATAAATATATATATATATATATATTTGTACTTTTGATAAATTTGTCATCTTCTATGGCGGATATTCAATGAAAGCCTAGAAATCGCATAATAAAATTTAAATATAAATTGTTAACCTTTAGTTATAAAATTAACTTATAACTGAAATAACATGCAGGTGATGAAACTATATAACCTCAGCATTAAGTGGGAGCTGCAGCTGAGTTCTTTCCTTCAGTTTGATAATATTGGCAAACAAAAGACATATACTTAGAGATACCTTTAGATAGTCTCAGCTGAAGACATAGTTGCTTCAGTTTATATCCCTTCTATGCTTATGTTAACAGAGTATATCTATGCGAAATATAATTATTTCATTTCTCTTGTTCCATATTTTTCAGTTGTTAAAAAATACATATATATTTCAATGCTTTGTAAAACTGCCAAAATTCAAAAACAAAATTTATTAAAAAAAAAAAAAAGAAAAACTAAAAATAACTTTGTTATTATTTTATTTTTTGTTTAATTCTCCAATTATATTTTTACGCTGTAAAAACTTTGTGCCTTTCTAGTATGTGGAAAAAGCTGCACATAGTTTTCATATGCTGATCTCCGGCATGCCCAAACAGACGCTCAACTTTCTCTCTCTCTCTCTCTCTGCATGTGTGTGTGTGTGTACAAAATTCATTTGTGCAAACAACAACGATAAAAACATCTTCAAGTCGAAGGATGTGCAAAAAGTTTCTTTGCTCACTCATTCATAAGTTTTTAATTAAATTGCCATCACATATTTCTCTGGGCTCAGGCAAAGTCGCTTTTGATGACGGTCTCCGACACGGGCTTGTTTAACTGACAGCGTAACACTTTATGAAATACTTTTTCTCTTTTTTTTTTTTTTTTTTTTGTGTGTGTACAACTATTTTATTTAATTTTTACTAATTAGGCTTTATTTGAATGTGCATTTAGATCACATTTGGACTTGGCTTTAATAATTTATTAGTTGAAGAATTTGTTGCTGATGTTGAAAGTAGTTTTAGGAAGAGAGAGAATTATCTAGGAAGAAATTTAAATAGAGCCTTTAGATTTAGTAGGATGTGATCTATAAGTATATACTTTAAGCTTGCAGCTTTGGCTTTAAATAATACGATTCATTGCATAAGGTATGAATTTTAAAAGTATTCAATAGTAAAACATCAAAATGTTTTCAAATTCCTGAACTAATCTTTAACCTTAGCCTTTATTTTATGTTTTTTTTTTTTATCCTTATCTTTATTTTTTATCTATTTCTTTATTTTCTTTATTTTTTTAGAATAAAATGGATAAGTCTTCGAACCATGAAACAAAATTGAGCTGAGCTGTTCTATAAAAACTATTTTTAAGCACGAGATTTTATATTTATTTAGGTGCGAACAAATTTTAATAAAGATCCTCAACAGGCTTAACGCTATCAATTCGCATGATTATTCTCATTAAGAATATACATTAATTAAAAAAAAAAAATATTTTTTTTATATGTTTTTTTTAATATATATTTTTATTGTTTATATCTTATTTTTGATATACGATCTATCAATTCGCAATAATCCTCATCAGGAAAACACATTAATTAAAAAAAAATATATATATATTATTTATGTTTTTTTTTTTTTAATATATATTCTTATTGTTTATATATTACTCCTGATACACAAACGGCCACGCCTACTTCTGTATGCCACAAGCACAGCCTAAAGCAATTAACATTTAACATTTAATGATTCAACAAATCGCTTTTAAATTTTAAATCCACTCAATTAAATTAAATAACAAAATAAATTAAATAACGTTAAATTTATTTTAAAACAACCTAATATACAAACTCTAGTATTAATTCAAAACTATATATTGTTGGAGATTGCGTTGAGCAAGTACTTGCTTAATATCGTCTTCGTCGCGCCTGGCTGGCAAAATTTTCATTTTGACCTCGTTCATTTGCTTTTTCATTGTATTCACATCGAACTTGCAGCTCTGCACCGGCTTGAGTATGGGCTGCGAGATGAGTTTCAAGTCCTCGAGTTGCAGCAGTTGGCGACAGAGCAGCTCCAGTGGCGCCTCCAGGTTCCAGGCAGCGCGTGCCGACATCTCGCAGTAGTCGACGTTCGGCTGCTTTCGATACAACAGAGCGGGGCACATGCGCTCCAGTTCCGCCTTATTGCCACACACAACTACCGGCAGCTGCTTGCCACAAATGTCCGCCAACTGTTGTTGCCAGCGCGCCACACTGGCCGCTGAGCTAGGAGAGCTCAGATCGAACATAATGATGGCACAGCGGGCAAAGAAGAAGTAACCATTGTGCAGTCCACCATGTCGCGGATCACCAGCCACGTCCCACATCTCCAGCGCAATGGACTGATAGTTTGTCTCCAGTCGCAGCGTATGCACATTCAATCCATATGTGGGTACGTGCTGCTCCTTGAACTGACCCGTTGCATGTCGGCGCAGAAATGTGGACTTGCCCACGCCAGAATCGCCCAGGATGAGGCATTTATAGGTGTCTTGGGTGGGCTTCAACTCCATTTAAAAATGTGAAGTGTGTGTGATGGAAAATAAATATAAAAAATATGTAAAAAATCTAAAGCTAACTTTGATTGGGATTATATATATATATACAACCTGTTTATACCTGTTATATATTTAGTGAGGGGTTTGAAAGGGAATCAAATTTATATATTCTTCTACAGAGTTTTAAGTTTTTATATTTAAATAAAATTTATTGTTATTTCTGAAGTGAAAAGAGTTAAGTTATGATATAAATTACGATATTATTATAAGTTATATATATTAATTGATACATCAAATATATATTTATATATAAATCAAGATAAAGTGGTTTAACAATGATCATCAAGCCTTGCTGTTTCATCTCTATTAACAGCCTTTACAAGTTGACCTGAGATTTATGTAAATGTTATGCCAATTGAGCTTGGCAAGTACAAAAATGTTAGTTGGGCATTACCGACTGCAAAATACTCATTCATGGTAAAAAGACTGCTAACTCCAAAAGGAATATGGAACATAATCATTTCACTTTCATGAAAAGTCAGACATTTTTCTATAATTCTCCCTTTGTAATGCAAAATGTTATTCATAAAACATATATAGAATTTTTACGAATTGCCAAAATGATAATAAAAAAAAATTTCCTTTAACTACTCAATAGCTTTGCGACTTTAAGTACTCTTCAGCCCCCAACTCAACTCAACTCAACTCAATTCATTGATAGTGTTTGTCTCTGCTGTCGCCCATTTAATAATCTAAATAGTTTTGTTTTAGTTCTTGTTGTTGATATTTAGAGTGCTTTGATAAACATTCGTTTTGCTCAGTTGAATGGGAAAAGTGTGAGTGTAGTGAGTGGTGCGCACTCAGAGACGAACGAGCTAGTTAAATATTTGTAATTGCACGCGATGTTTACACGAAATGAGGAAAAACAAATTCAATTGGCCAACTTGGTGACGCTGGCAACGCTCACTACGATTACTTTGCCCAACAACATGCCATCAATGAAAATAAACGTGTAACTGTTTTTGGCACCTAACCCAGTCCTTAGTCCGTTTGCCTAGTCAAGCACCCACATTCCCCATTACGATTTCCCCACCCCCACTCTATCAAATGAGGCGTTAATTGTATTTACACAGCAGTTATGAGGGCCATTTGAATGCACATTAAACCACAAGACAGCTCGTTAATTCATTCGCAACTTGTAGTTGCTGAGCAGCTCATCCATCATTGTTACAAATTAAGTGGCTGTCCATTTTTATAACAATCCCCAAGCTAAGATCAGACAGTGGTCATTGAAGCATAAATAATAATAGCAATAATAATAAAACATATCTAATCAAATTAAAGTATCAATGAATATATCAATATATAAATATATATTGAAATAATATAATATATAATACGAATTTTTTAAAATTTTATAATTATTTTGAAGCATCGGCAGTTTCAGAAATTTTGTATATTTAATATTTAAGAGTTTTGTAATATGAAACAATTATTTTAATACGTCTACAATTGAGGAATAATTTGACTCAAGCTATTTTTTATTGACAGTTTTTTTAGCATAATTTATTTTATTTATGTACGCCAAGAACATCAATTTTGTATATCCAAAATGGATTAAAAATTCCAATAAAAATATAATAGTAATATAAGATAATAATAATAATAATATAATAATTATATAAAAATGTTATTTACTGATTAGTAAAATATTAAATAGACTATTCAACTTTCAAGTCTGATAATTTTTACTTTATATCATTATTTTCTAATTTTTGTTTACTCATTTGAAGACGTTTATATATTTATATATTTTATTATATTCCAATGTGTTGACTAACATCTGACGTATTCTATTTCAACTACTACGACTACTACTACTACTCCTATTAGTGCTACTACTACAATTACTAATTCTGCTACTACTACTACTACTATTTCTGCTACTACTACTACTACTATTTCTGCTACTACTACAACTACTACTACTATTTCTGCTACTACTACTATTTCTGCTACTACTACTACTACTACTATTTCTGCTACTACTACTACTACTACTATTTCTGCTACTACTACTACTACTATTTCTGCTACTACTACTACTACTACTACTACTATTTCTGCTACTACTACTACTACTACTATTTCTGCTACTACTACTATTAGTACTAATACCACAACTACCACTACTACTACTACCAGAACTACACTTACTACTACTACTTTTCATAAAAATCCCTTAAATGAGCATGCTTAAAGTGAAGGCCTTCTTTTTCTTTTTTTTTTTTTTGGTACTTTAACGATTTGGATTGGTATTTCAAATGGCCTAATTGAGCTGCCGTTGCCAGACAAATGTTACTCGGATTGACAGCAGGAAAACGCAACGCTTGACATGACATAGGAACTGCTCGAGCTGCTGGTGACTGCTGACTGCGGACAGCGGACGTCGTACAGCCGACTGCTGACTACTGACTGGGATAACTGCCGACCAGGCACGGCTCTGCTGCCAACGGCTGACTACGGACTGCCGAATGCGAACTGCTGTAGCCGGAGCCGGAATTCATTCATCTACGGTTATGCGTTGGCGGCGCAATTGTCAATTCCATCAATCAGTAGGATTGACGTTTGGGTTACCATTGCGAATTGAGAGAACTACGTTTGCTCGCTCTGGCTCCAGCTCCAGCTCTAACTCTGGCTCTGACTCTGACTCTGACTTTGGCTGTTGTAATTGATGTTGAATACCTACCGCCCGGAAGCAGCTAAATGGATAAAGCATTACACCAGAGAGAAAGCCCTAAAGAGAGCGATAGAGAGAGAGAGAGAGTGGAAGAGAGAGAGACACACAAATTAGTAACATAACCGGATTTTGCATTTTCAAATGCAAAGTATTTTCATTTGTGGAGTTGTGAAAGCCTCGCCAGCTACTTCCGTGCCACAGCCCCATTCAGCCATTGAAAGCCATTTGACAAAAGCGAAAAGCCAAAAGAAAGGCAAGTCCAAACAAAGAAAAACAAGCAAAGCGTATAAAGAAGAATGAAATAATATAAGCCAGACTCACATACAAACAAACAAGAAGAAGAGAAAGAAGATGAAAAAACGTATGGCCAAAATGGATAAGCTTACCCCCCTGGGTAATCGGCATGGGTGAGGGGAGTGTGGAGTGTGGAGGGGGGTATGGCATAGCAAATGGCATTACTTTTCAGTTTCTACAGTCTCTGTCGGCCCTCAACGCATATCCTTTCTGAAGGGAGCGCGGCGCTTAAATAAAATTTGTTGATTTTATTGAAAAGTGATGATGTGTCAAATTTTTTATCGCATTACCAGCGCGTAGTAGCTCTTATTTTGCTTTTAACCTTGTCATTTGCATAAAATTCGCATTGAATAGACACATTAGCATTTTTAATGGCTCGCTGCCCGCTGAAAGTCTTCACTAAGAGAGCGGAACGGGGCGGGGGGTGGTGGTGGTCGGTAGGTCTATGGTCAACGCCAGTCACGCCGCACGCCTCCAAAAATTTATCAATGCCAAACACGTTTGGGGTTGAAGGTTGTCAGAAAAAGCCCACAAAAAAAAAAGGAATAAAAGAACAAAAAACCATAAGAAAGCCATTGAAAAGACGCATTCACTGAAGTGACAAGTGAGCAATATTTCCAGAGCACTCCTACGGGAGGCAAGGCTCTGAGGAGCACAGATTCCAAAGACAAATTGAGCAGCTTAATGCATGTCAAATTGTCAATTGCGTGCGATCTATGTCGCCATGCTCTTGACTCTTAGTTGAATGAATTATCTGCAAACATTGATTGTCGGCGAGTCGAATTGATTTTGGTATACATATTTATTTTAAAACTATTATATGATTATGATTGATAAATTCGGAACTTCTAACTCACCCAGCTGCTTATTAATTTATACTTTTGCAAACGTATAAACCTTACATTTAGCAATTTATTTTCAGAGCGATAGTTGCTCTCACAAATTTACAGTTTCCAGATAATTTCATATTGTAAAGACTGCAATCTCTCAGTAGTGTCTTTGCTCTCCTTCTCTTTATTCTTTACATGTGTTGAAGCAACTGCAGAAGCATAGAGCTGTTGCTCTCTCCTTCTCTCTGTCTCTTCTTTACATGTGTTCAAGCAACTGTAGAAGCATACAGTTGTTGGTCGCTCACTCTCTCTTCTTCATACAACTTTTGCTCGCTCTCGCACTACTTTATTTGCATACAGTTGCAACTCGTGAATTCTCTCAGAAATGGCATCGAAAGGTAAAACGACCAACCGCCCGAGCTTCACAGTCAATGTTCTTTTATTGTGTTAGACAAGGCGAGCATGATGAGAGTGCTCTAGCATACATGCTCTCACAACTTCGCTCCCTCTTGCACTTCTTTTACAATACTAATACAAATGCCTTAGCTTCGTTTCTTTTCACAGCGCATCGGTTTGATCGTGTCGACGAGCCCGCAGCGTTGCGACGTTCGTAATTTGAGTAACGAACTTTCGTGTGATGAGCGAAGATGCTCGCGCGTCGACAGTTTTGCCATTTATACATATGTACATATAAACATACAATCAGACATATATTACATATATACGTGCATACGTGCATGGCAAGTAGCAAGGATAAAAACTGTAAATTTAATAAAATAAAGTGAACAAGTGCATACTGTACAAACATACATATGTATGTATGTAAGAATAAGCATGTATATAAGAACTAAATGATTTAAAATTGTTTTGCATTAGAATAAAAATATTCGAACAATCTCGATAAATCAAGAATACAATTATTTTATTTTATTTTATTTAATATTATTTATAAATATTATAATAATTTCAATAATTGTTACAAAATTAGCTATTTTGTAATTTTATACTCATTCACAAAGTGAAACGAGTACATTTTTTTAAGCAAATGCCAATATGTCAATTAATTAAAAATTGTCCACTTAATAAAAATAAGTTCCTATATTAAATTAATTTAATACCTAATCAATATTTAGTAGAGCTTTATCAGTCATGCATAAGCTAGAACATCAATAACAACTCATGATTAATATTAACAGCATTTGTCTTGAATTACAGAGATTTATCCAAAAGTGTTTGATATCCCTTAGAAACTGCTAGCTCGGATCAACTCTTGCCTTAAAGCCGCCTCTGACTGTCCAAATGCTTAGCTATTCCATTTGTTTTGCAATCACAGTGGGCTTTCTGTAGAACGTGGCCATAACATGCTCCCCGGACATCGACTAATCCGCAGAGTGAAATTTTATTCGTACTGGCCTCGTTTCTGCGCAGATGTAAAGCAATGTCTTTGCATTAGAGCGCATCTCGGCCATAAATAACATGACGTTTCATTAGGCGCTGAAAATGAAAAGCTATGATCACCTGGGCAGCACACCTGGCTAGCCGACACGAAGGACCAACTGGTGACTGCTGCTGCTGCTGCTGCTGCTCCTCCTCCTGCTGCTACTGCTGCTGGTGGCAGGTGGTGGCCGGCGCAGGTGTTTTAATCACAGGAGCGCGGCGCATTTGTGCCCCGGTAGTTGGTTGGCACGCATAAATTTTCATTTCCATTTTCATGGCTCAACGCACAAAACGCAGGCTGGCAGGCAGCAGGCGGCAGGCCGGAACTGGCAGGACGACGACTAGGACGACGTTTTGCCATTTGCCTTTGTCGCTTTTTATTGCCTGCACTTCATTTGTTGACGCTATTTCGTTGGCGAGTGCTCATAAACTGGCTCCAGTCTCCAGGCCGAGGTCCCTTTTTGGGTTGATGAGCTAACCGCAAAAAGTTAATTAGAATTAATGCGTTGGGCGTTACCAAAAGGCACCCAAGCCCCACACACACACACACACACAAACACAAACAGGTCAAATCGCATTTAACTGCAGCCCAGGCAACAAAAACAACAACAACAACAATGGCAATGGCAACTGTGACCATTAATATTTCCACACGTTACAGAGGAGGCAACAGCAGCAGCAACAGCAGCAGCAGCAGCCGCCTCCATTTGCCATTTGGCCAAAATGACGCGCAATAATCATTTCAATATATGCCACGAGTGGAGATCACGTACTCGGGACACTTTAGAACAAATACGCGTATCAAAATGTAACATCACACCAAACGGCATCAGCATGCAGCCCACCACAACAAAGCAACAACGGAGAAGACGCGATGCGACGCGACGCGACGCAAAGCTGCGGCCGGCGCAGTCACGAAATGGCCACAGCCGCCACAGCAAATAGAAGACATAATGAAAAGGAAAAGGCAGCACTAGCCCAGTAGGAACTGACTGGCAGAGCAAATAAAATATATTTATTTTCTAAGCCTGTCTTTAGATACCCTGTAGAGTTTAGGCATGTGCTCATACAATGTAGCTAAAATTGAAAGAAATCTAAATAATATTTTACAAATACTTGATGAAAAAATTATTCAAATAAATTGTGGATTAAATTATAACAAAAATATATATAAAAAAAATAAAAATAAAAATAATAATAATAATAATAATAATAAATGTGTCTTACAGTTGCTGTCTAAATTTTTAAATAACATGCCAATATCATTCCTATTTTAATTTAATTATATAAAAAGAAATAAATAAAAATAATAAGAAAAAATATTTTTTTTTTTATTTTAATTATATTTAAAATTTGCTAATAAAATATAGTAAAGGCCAAACTTATCTGAGAAAACAAATTATTATTATATATTTTAATGTAATTCTTTAAAAAAAGAAAATTAATCATTTTATGTTATAGCTCCTGAGCATAAAATAAAGTAAACAATATTCTATATTGTAAAGGAAAAAAATTATTAATATGTATTTTAATCTAGTTATCAGGAAAGAAAATTAAGATTGTATAAAATTATATTTCAATTACTAAGCTTAAAATGTACTAAAAATAAACTATTTGAGAAACAATATATATTTATAAGAATTTATCAATAATGGTTGCTATATACTTTAAATTTTTAAGGAATACATTTTATACTCAAATTTATAAAATAAAAATGAGCATAAAATAAAAATGTAATATTTGTAAGAAGTGCGTTGATAATTTTAAATAAAAATACCTTAACAAAATCAAATATATAAAATATATATAAGGCAAAATTAAATTCTTAGAAAAATATAAAAATAATATAAATATTGTATGAAAAGAATTTATAAATGAAATATATATATATATATATATATATATATATATATATATAAATCTGCCAAAAACACGCAAAAATGCTGAATTAAATTTTAAGCCCTTCAACTTCACAAAAAAAATATTAATAATAATAATAATCATTTCTTAAAAATAGTTTGCATACAATACTGCTGCCAGCAGCACATCTGTGAGTAGTATTAAGTTACGCAAGCAGCTACGCCTGGGTAATCACACACACACACACCCAGGCACACGCACATCCACAGAGACAAAGCAAATACACAGAAACAACAGAAAAGTTTTACTTGCAGGACAACGTGGAACATGGAAAAAAAACAATCAACAAAAAAAAAGAAAAAAAAAAGGAAACAAGAAAAAACAAAACTCATCAGACAAAATGGAGGTCGCCACGGGTGCAGTAAACGTGGCTAATGAATGCTTTTGGCCCCAGCGCTGATGGCAGCTCTGTGTTTAATTTAATAACACACGCACACAACAGCGCCCATCACACACACACACAGTCAACATATGCTCATCGTTTGTCTCTGTCTGTGTGCGTTTATAAGTATATTGAACAAATAAATTTCGAAATGTTGACAACATTTTGCTGTTTGTTCATAAACGAGGCCATCGTCACCTGTGGGAGCAGCACACGTGCACACCGCATGCACAGAACCCAACCACAGCAGAGACAGAGACAGGGGAGAAAGGTGGGTAGAACGAGACCTATCCTGAGAGTAGTCCATGTTCCACGCTCAGGTTCACATCAAACAGCGCTCGGCAATAAAAACTTGAAGCCACAGTCATCAGCCAGAGTAACATCCACTAGGGGGCCAGAAGAAAAAAAAAATCGAGTTTTATAATAGCCACACATAGTTGTACCATGTACCTAGGGTAGTACATGGCCACATGCTCTATATGGTATGCAAGCGTACAGTTCTACTCTCCAGCTACTGTAACTGTCCTGTTAAATCCGTAAAACTTTCACGCAATTTGCTCAAAGTTTATGAAATACACGCACAGCCATAAAAAAAGCCAAGTCTTTAAAATAAATGATCAATAAACTGTAAGTACATAGAGTACTATAGCACAATTCGTCAGAAAACCAAAAAAAAAAAAAACTGCTTAAAAGCAAAGTAAAACTTTAAAGTTGACAAAATTGATGCCATGACAACTTACATAAAATTTTCCTTGAAGGCAGAATCACATACTTATATACATATACATATATATATAAGAATAATAATATTACATTATTATATGGTATCAGATGTATTTCAGAAATTATCTAATAATCAAAAATATAAACAAAAATACATCTAATATGAAAATGAATTTTTTTTATTATTTTTTTAATACTATTTTAATATTATTATTTTTTATTCATATTTTTAATGTTATTATTTTTAATATTATTATTTTCATTGAATTAAAAAAAATCTGCTCAAATTATCAAAAAATTTCCTTTTCTTATTTTTCAAAAAATTTCATAGCATACTTTTTAGGGCTCGGCTAAAATTTAAGTACTTAGCTATGGCAAGCTGAAAAGCAAATAAATTTGGAGCCTTGGAGCGTAACTTTAACTTATTTTTAATAACAAACTTTTTCATTTTCAGCTTAAAAAGAGCTCATTAATATATCTTTAAATAAGTCCATCAATAATTGCTCTAACTCTTGACTTATTTAGCCAGAACAATTGAACTCTGTTAAATTTCATAAACATTTCATTTGGTCTATCAATATCTTCTGCATTTTTTTAACTACAGAAAGCTTTTCGAAGCATCAAACTCAAATGTAAATCACAGATATAAATAAAAAACCGAATAAAAAATTCGAAAACTTGATGTCTTTTCACTTATATAAATAATCTATAAAGTTTACTTTTATGATGCCTGGCGGCATTTAAGCCAGTGAATGATTATTTAATGTCAGTATACTTATTATTGGGCAATTTTAATCATTTATATGGCATAGTTATGTACAAGTATTTATATAGCTGTTCGCTCAACTGTGTCGAAGCTTTATGGAGCATATAAAATCGTTGGCTTCCAATCAATTGCCAAGTCATTTATTACAAATTTTAAGTGCACTTCTAATGGTAATAAAAATTAAGACTTTGCTAAACAAAAAAAAAAATAAAAAAAAAAATAAAGAAATGGAAAAGCCAACTTCTTATCGGCTGGGACCAAGCACAGTTAACAGACGCGCTTGGCTGACTCTCTAACCCAATGAAGGGGCGGGCTTTCAGGGCACAAAAAAAAAAAAAGCCAATCATTGCAGGCCCCAGCAGAAATTGCTGCCCTCCACACTGGCTCCAGAGTACTCGTAGGTAATGTCGCTTCATATTTCAACGTCACTCGCATCGTCATCATTTTTGTGTGGGCAGAGGGGGGAGGCAGAGCGTGGGGTCTGGGCGATGACATCAACAGTTCTGCATAAATTTGCACCCGATAAAAATTTCAAATGTTTTCATCAAATCATTTTTTTTTCTCTCTTTTTTTCATTTTGTTGGCGCAACAGTCGAGTCGACTCGGGCGAACCATCCATCATTAATGGCGCGCCTGCTAGCGAAGGAGTTGCGAGGCAATTCTAGTGGGTTGGGGGCGTGGCTGGCTGACGACTTGGCATTACTTTTTAATGACTTTGACTTGCTGCAGCCAAATGCGTTCGTCTGCGTCTACCTTTGCCGGTTTTGATGTCGCAATTCGGCAACTTTTTTAGCACTTTTTTTTTTTTAATGCGGACTTTGTTCTTTTTAACTATCCGATTGAAAATTTGTTGTTTCATTTTGATGGCGATTGATTTAATGCAGTATTTGGCATTTCAATTAAAGTGGAGCAGCACTTGGAGCTTCGACTGATGGCTGCCAATGCGCGCATCATATTTTCACAGCGAAATATTTTTACGCTCATAAAGGAAAATTGACTGCGAAAATTGTTTTACTGCAGCTACTGAAGCTCTCTCGCTCTCTTTCTCTCTCTTTCACATTGCAAAAGCCTTTCCCCAACTCCCTCTCTCTCCCACTTTGTTTTGTTGTGGTTGTAATTTGTTTGCCCCCCTTTTTTTTTGCGTGTGCATTTTTATGTTTTTATGCGTTATTTTGCATGCATCAGCGCATTATTAAATTCCACTGTGCCAAGCCGCAAACAAAAAGCCAACGAAACTGTGCAGATTGTCGGCGAGTCGCCAACGCATTCGAATCCCAACCAGCCAGCCCGCCTGCACGCTTGTCTGTTGCCTGACCTCCTCCCTTTTTTTCTAGCGACCGAAAGCGTCTTATTTAACCCACGCATAAAAACTGAACGTAAATTCATACCATATACTCAAACACACACACTGTTTACGCACTCACACACATATACACACACACTTACATACTATTTTATACAAGCTTATCAAATTTGGCACATTGTTCCGTGGTTCGGCACCGTGGCTGTCTACTGTTTGTGGTATATTGCATATATATGCATTTCTTACATCTTAATATTTTTTTTATCAATATTTTTTAAAAATCTTTATTTTTTATTAATTTTTTTTATTTTTTTTATACTTTTTTTTTTATACAGAAATATATATTTTACTATTTGCTCTGAAATTCACTTTTCCTTTGCACTGTTAACTTAACATAGTCTGTTAATGTAACACTCCGCCACCTATTGTCAACATTGCCAAAGTGAGCTGTTATACTGTTAACCGTTAGCACAGTTCTGAAGTTAACCGTTAACAGATCGCGGAGGGGCTGCAAATGTTATGTTAACATTTACAGCATATACTTAGCTGCAGGTCAGCTAGTTTTAATTTAAGAAAAAAAAATATAAATAAATAAAATAAAATAAATGAAACAGTTCAAGAAGCAAAATAAAATGTTAAATATTCACTTTATAAAACATAAATAAAATTTTAAAAATTTATAAGCCACATATATAAGCCGATTACGTCTATTATGAAATATATTTAACTTCAATGAAAAAAATCTTTTTATTAGCAAATATTTTAATCTTCTTCAGTAAATATTAAAAATTTAAAGTAGTTTAATTATGTTTTTATATGCATACGTACTGAATACTAATTATTAATATATTTCATTTGGCAAAATATAAAAAAAAAATTATACATCTATAGTATTTATTATTATACATAAATAGTATTTATAAAAACCCGCCACGGATTAAATTGCAAGCTATATTTGATAAAAACTACCAATTTTTTTTTTTCATAATTATTTGCGTTTATTCAAATTAAATCATAAAAAAAAAACATAAACATTTGTTAAAAACAAACCGTGACATGCCAGATTTCAACACTTGTGATAATAGATAAAAAAAAAAATGAATAACAAATTATGAACAAATGTTTTTTACTGATTTTGGTTTGCATTAATTTTAATGTCGATTAAATTGAAACTCAACTTTAAACTTAGTCAGCAGAATTTACAATAAATACAAATTTCACTCAACCTCGCGATATGGGAGCTACACGCAATGCAATTCATCATTCAACTGAAAGCCAGGTGAAAATGTAGGTGGATGCGTGTGTAGGGCGGTAGGGCGGTAGGTGTGGCAGTTTGTATAGAATCGCCAAACGTCCCATTAACAGAATTCAATGCACAAAAACTCACGAGCTGCCAGCTGAAGCCAAAAAGCGAATGTCAACACTATCAATCATTGCTTTGACAGTTTGAGTGCTTGTTTTAGTATTTGTGCTTTTGATTATGTGACGTGCACACACACATACACACACACACATGTGCATACACATACATATGAGTAGCGCATCAATTGATACACTTACAACAAATTGTTTGTACTGAAACACGTGGGCGGGCATTTGGCGCTGGAAGCATGTAGAGAGGCATGGGAATTGATGGCAAGCATTTGATTGATGGAGCCTCGACCTGAGCTATTTTAAATGAACAAATTGAATGTGCACACATGTGTGCAAATGATTATTGAAATTTAAGAGCATCTTCTATATATGTATATATGTGTGTATATAAAAAGGATTTAATTATCCCGCTCAGTGCTCTGCTTGTATTCTTGACTGTGTTCAATTATGTCTAGCATAAGTTATCAAAGGAAAAGACGGCAAAGTCAAACAAGGTTGTTGGCCTTTTACATCAAAGCTCAGTAAAATATGCCTTAAAAGAAATATGTTTTCAGTTGGCATTGCGGGCACACTCTAAGCAAAATAGTTAAATAAATATTTTTGATATTTATTTAAAGTAGTGGAAGACAGTTTGCAAATGAAAAAGAAAAGAAATATTAGTAAAATTAAATAATTAAATTAAATTTGAATTATATTATATTTTAATTACAAATAAATTTTTTTATGATTTCAAAAAATATTTTTCTAAAATATGTACGTATTAAAATTATATTTTAAGCTAAAAAAATTCTTAAAAGTTCTACAATCTTTATCATGTCTTTTGAGGTTTTTCTTTGACTGAGCTCAGACACATAAATAAATAATATTCTGTTGCGTTTTTTCTTTATAAAATATATTACTATGCCTTTATTTGCCTGCTCAAAACTTGTATTCATGCTCTCAACATTTTTTTTTCTCTTGCTACATTAGAGGTTTTTACTATATATTTATTCATTGATAAATATTATATTTAAACTATATAGTTTATATAAACAAAAAAACCTTCCATAAATAATTTAAATTTGAGTAATTTATAGCGAACTGCTTTTTCAGAAATATATTAAATATTTATAAAAAAAATATATATATATTAAATATTTATTAAAAAATTAAATATTTTTTAATATTTATTAAATATATTAAATTAAAATCAAATGATTAATATATTTACATACAACTGCTCTTTTGTCAACTAATTTTGCTTGAGATATGATTCATGATTTATTGTTTAATAGTACACAGTTAAACTCAGCAATAAATTTTTTTTAAATATCTAAAAGGTCTAGAGGTCTAGACTTTGTAAACTCTCTAGAAATAATTTCCAGAGAGTCATAATGGGAGAGTCGTAATGTAGAGTTGTAATGTAGAGTCGTAATGTAGAGTCGTAATGTAGAGTTATAATTCAAAGTCGTTATTCAGAATCGTAATGGAGAGTCTTAATGGAGAGTCTTAATGTAGAGTCTTAGTGTAGAGACTTCATCATAAACTGAAAATTATCTTCGAGTCAGAGAGACGGAATACGCTGTGCAATGAGAGTCAAATAGCGTTCGATCGTATTGGCTTGATAAGCGAATTATAAGAACCTCTCATGAGAATAAAAAAAACGTCTCGGAGACCACATTCCAGTAGAGAGCGTAAGTCTTCGTATAATAACGAATAGCTCCGAGCAGAAATAAAGATTCAGCTATAGACGAGAAAGCCATTCTCTTGGGTTATGTTGTATGTGTGTTTTCATAATATTCTTAATAAAATATTCTAGCTGAATACCCAAGGGAAGCAGGCCACTAGTATAGCAAAAATATATAATAATAATTCAACTTCAACTTTAACTCTTAAATATAGTCTTTAGTTCTCTCAGCTCAATAATAAAACCTTTTAACTCAGCCTACTCTTCACTTCCCAACAATAAATTATATTATAAATTTAAAATATTTAATATATTAACACACTAATTAATAAATTTCATACATGAACACTATCCAAAATTAAACTCGAAACCATAAAATGAACAAAAACAATTTAAAGATTTGCCAACTAAATTAATCAAACTAACACGAAACCAAGAAATCGACTAATGCTTGGCACTTTCAACAAACTGATACTTGAAGGGATTGGGACGAGCACGAAATGTGGCCAATTGGCGACGCTTTTGGAATTCTTCTTGCTCGCGCCGCTTGCGCTGCTCCTCCAGCTGTCGACGCTTCGTCTCCTGCGCCTGATGCGATTGAGCATTGAAGATTTTGCGCTGCTCGGCGCGCAACTCTGTGGACAGGCGAAATGGCTTCACCTCCAGCTGCACTTGATTGTTATTGGCCGGCTTAAGTGGTGCTGGCTTAAATTTGGGCACTGGCTTTGGTTTTGGACGCATATTTAGCTTCTGCTCCTGCTCGCGCTGCTGCTGCATCTGCTCGACTTTCTGCTTACGCTTGAGCAGCATTTGCCGTGATGCCTTCAGCACATTGGGCGTGATCGCACAGGTGATGCGATGCACGATGGGTCTGTTGGCCAGATGACTATGAGCTCGACTAAAGTTGGGCATCGGACGGCTACGGAACTGGCGCTGAGCACGCTCCTCCTCGAGGTGCTGCTGGCGCAGCTGCTGCTTCTTGCGCTCGTAGATGTCCTTGAAGTGATAGGCTTGCGGTGGCGGGCAACTGTCCTCCGATCTCATTACCTTCTCCACGGTCGTCGGCCAGCCCGGCTGGACAGTCTTTAGCAGATTTTCGAGCACAGCCACATGCTTCTGAGCGTTTTCGTAGACAATGCTCTTACGACGCTGCACCTGCTCCAGATCCTGTTCCAGCTGCTGTTGCTTCAGCGTTTTCTCACCCTCCTCGGATGATGAATACTCTTCCTCATCCTGCGAATGCAAGCTCATTTCGTCAAACAGGTCCACAGTTGCCTCCAATGCAAATTGGCTACAATTCTCCTCAAATTTCAGTTCCGACATTTTACATTTAAATGTTATTGTGTTTGCTCTTGCATAGATTTTAAAACATTTGTGAATATTCCCCAAGTTGTTGCCTCGCATCTCATGTGCTGCCTATTAACAGCCTACTTTGAGCCGAGAGCTCAGGAAAATTGTGTATTGGGGCATTAGTGAAAATTTCATTTGAATTATTTAGTCAAACATAGTACAACTATATAGATAGATAAATTATAAAGTCTTGAACGTCCATCAAACTAGAATTGTCTCTCTCTCTCTCCCACTCTCTCTCTCTCTCTCTCTCTCTCTCTCTCTCTCTCTCTCTCTCTTTACAATTGCATACGTCGCATTTACTTTGCACCGTCTGTTTCCTGCCCATCCAGCTGTCTGTCCCTGTCAGTCCACTGTCCGTTACGGTACGTCTATGTGGTGTCAATTTGATTGCAAAGGTAATTCAAATAATCTCATCATACACAATCTAGCTGTCTATTCGTCTGCCCAACAGCCCAGCTAGAAGCCAACTTATGCCCACACACACACACACACACACACACACACACACACACACACACACAAGTATTTCCATATATACATATATATATGTACATGCCTGTATGTATAAATGCATATTTCCGGGCTCAGTCAGAGAATTTCAATTTTCAGCAGCTGATTAAAATTTTATTTTAAAGCTGTTGTAAATGCGAATCCATTTAAAAATGATTGAAAAATTAAATTGATTTAAATTATTATTGAATGCTTTAAAAAATTATAGCTTGTGTTTAAATAATAATAATAATGCTAATAATAATTAAAATGCATACAGCTGTCAGAGTAAATTTCTAAACAGTATAAGTATTAAATTCTAATAAAACTATAAGTAGTTGATAATAAATGTAGATAGTAGTAGTGTAGTAGTAATTAAGATTAAATAATTAATGAAATAAAAAAAAAATAATGATTAAAATTAATAAAAAAAATAATAATAACAATAATAAATAAAAGCAGTTTATAATAAAAGTAAATCATAATATTTGTAGTAATAGTAGTAGTAGTAGTAACAGTCGCAGCAGTAGTAGTAGTAATAGTAGTAGTAATAGTAGTAGAAATAGTTGTAGTAGTAGCAGTAATAGTAGTAGTAATAGTGTAGTAGTAGTAGTGTAGTAGTAGCAGTAATAGTAGTAGTAATAGTGTAGTAGTAGCAGTAATAGTAGTAATAGTAGTGTAGTAGTAGAGTTAATTCTAGTACATGGTAATAGTAGTAAATAGTAAAAGCAGAAAATAGAAGAAAGTAGTCGATCAATAAAATATATACTAGTAAAAGTAAATAGTAATAACAGTAGATAAAACTAATAGACTCTATATGTTATACTACTAGAATAAGATAATAATATCAAAAGATAATAGTAGTAGAGAAATAGTAGCAATTAGTTGTAGCATTAGTAGTAAAACAATCACTAGAAAGTGCAAACAACTGTAATTAATTGTCGACTTAGTGTAGGCAAACATCTGTCGGTACCAAAGTAGTAGGTATTAAGTGTAATTCCTCATTAAATGCTTTCCTCTTTAATCTCTAATGGCAAAGTGTGCAAATTCGTTAATCTAATACATTTCGCTGATTAGGGCCAACATGCTCGTACAATAAGTCAAAAAGCACGCAGGTGGCATGCTACAAGTTGCAAATCAAGCCGACTAACTACATACAAATGCACTTGATTAGCACTATGTAAATGTGTGCGTGTGTGTGTGTGTGTGTGTGTGTGTTGGGAGTAAATGTCTTAACAGTAGACTCATTCTAGTATTTTATCTCAGACTGAACGCTTGTTGATAACTTTTTAAAAGCACTCGTCGGCACGCCCCCATTCTACACATGCTCGACAGATTAACAACATTGCTTACAAAATAAAACTTTGGCTTGTAGTCGAACTTATCTCTGATAGCCATTAGTAAGGCAGAAAAGTTAACAATGAACAGACGAGGGCCAAAGCCAGTAGTAAAAACTTGGCCACTGATAAACGTGCTTCACAAACAGAATCTTTGCCAGGGCAGGAGGCAGGAGGCAGGGGCAGGAGGCAGTAGCAAAAGTTATCCCAAAAAACTTGCCGCAAAACAAGCGGAAAAACTCTTTTCCTATCTGCGATAATTGCTTCTTAGCCGAAGAAATGTTTTCGCATAGCCAAACCCCCTCAACCTTGATATCTACTTATAAGTTCGTATGTCTAAAACAAAGCGCGCCTCTTGATTAGTTTGAGAATGTAGCTGAAGGGTGTTAGATGCGGGCTGACAGCGTTTATCCGCTCTATGATTATATATAGCCAACAGTTTTGCAATTAGTGGACGCATTTAAAAGAGATTTTTGCTGATTAGGAATCAAAAGGCATTCGTTGCTTTCAAACTGATTGAAAAGTCAGCGGAATTAATTCCAAAAAACATTTGAAGAGCAGCCAATGCTCGAAACCAAAGAGAGACAGGCACTCACACACACTCACACATGATGACATTGGGGTGGCTGGAGGCTGAGCTCCGTTGGTTACGCTCAACAACAACGAGAGAAAAAAAAAGAGACATAAAATGCTACGAGTTTTGCTTCCCTGCATTCTTCTCGAATCATTTAACCCGAACACAATTTTCATAAAACGAAATTATTAAAATTGTTGATTCGACGAACATCAACCGCCAGATGTTTGCTATATATACATATTCACATGTGCATGCATGTGTGTCCATATACACGTGCCCATGGCTGTGTGTGCTTAATGTATTGAGTTCAAGCAATTCAATTCGCTAACA
Organism: Drosophila stalkeri; assembly: GCA_035047405.1. Classification (NCBI taxonomy): domain Eukaryota; kingdom Metazoa; phylum Arthropoda; class Insecta; order Diptera; family Drosophilidae; genus Drosophila; species Drosophila stalkeri. Next base: position 14,222,631 of record JAWNPR010000039.1, read on the forward strand.
TTATTATTGCGGCTGCTAAATATGAAAACTTTAAATAACATAGAAAATTCTTACAAATTCATTAAGCCTGCAGCAGTAATTTAAATGTCTTTTAAAAATAGTCAAATTGTTTTCTTTGAATGCCCTGTAAAATATACAAGTTTTTGAAAGGGATTAAGGATTTTTATTAGCATACTTCTTCATCAATTTTTTTTTTAATCTATATAAGTAATAATAGTAAAATAAAAATAATAATAATAAAAAATATTGAAAAGGATTTAGAAATTTTTTTTAATAGCATACATCTTAATACATTTTTTTTTAGTTTGGAAAAATTCTTTGTTTTAGCTATGCATCAGTTTTATATATATTTTCCGAAACAATAAATAAAATAAAAATAGATATAAATATTTTTACCTAAAATTCTGATATATACATATATAATAATATTACAAAAATATTAATATAATATACAAGCAGCATTCATAATCATTTACATAATATATTGGCTAGTTACAGGGTATTTTCAAGTAAATCACTTCAGAGTCAGAAATCTTTTACCTGTCAAAAGCAAGAAATTAAACAAAACATAACAAAAACTTAATCGAAAATTCTTATTGAGTTTCGTTTAAAAACAAATGTAATTTTCTCTCGAATATTTCGTTTGACACACACAGACATCTTACACATACATATACACATACATTTACACATACATTTTATTTTCGTTGTGGTTACATTGTAAATAATTGTGGTAAATAGTTTTTGGCAAAAACAGTTCCTCAGAACTTATTTAAGAGCCAAAACCATAACTCATAAGCAATTTAACTAAAAATTGCAAAACTGAATCTGAAAATATTTTAAAGTTTTCGAATTGTCATTTTAATTGCAATGGCGGAAACAATTGCTTCTCGTTCAAGTGGTGAACAGAAAATGCATTATGAACGCATAATCAATCAAAATTGAGTATTATTAAGAGTAATTCGTGTATTATTGAAGAGCTAATGACATTTTAATACACTGCAAATTTTAAAGGGGTATATGGGAATTGTTATTATTAAAATTTATTCAGATAAGTTTTAGTATTAATAAACAAATTTTACTAAAAGATAATAAAAATAAATATTAAAAATGATTCATATAAATTTTAATAATTTGAAACTTGACTAAAAGGAAATATAAAAAAAAAATAATAATAATAATAATAATAATAATAGTAATAATAATAGTTATAATAATAATAATAACAATAATAATAATAATAATAATAATAATAATAATAATAATAATAATAATAATAATAATAATAATAATAATAATAATAATAATAATAAGAATAATTGCCTCTCTGGTTCACCTCTGCTTATGAACGAGTATTCCTTTTCAATTGACACTCGTTTCAGCTTGTTGAACACAGTGTTGGTAAATGCATTCATTAATATGCGAATGCTATGTGAACTGCGTACGTATACACTGCCAATCATAATTATTGATTCTCCATTAGTAACTCACTTGTAATTTATGCATGACAACAACAAGTCGTGTCGTGTTGAAAGGCGATAAAAAATCAATTTAAGTGTCGGACAGTGTCATAAATTCTACTTTATACATCGCCAGATAGAGATAGACAATACTATAAATGAATAAAAACAAAAATGGAAATCATAGAGAAGGCAATGACGAAAGGTAAATACACTATGCAAAATTTATTTATATGAAGAAAATAAATATACATTAAAAATGTTGCATGTGTCACTTGAGTTATACATATAAATAAAAGATTTCCCATTTTGTAATTTATTTATTAATACTTTTAATTTTGTAAATATTTATACATAAAATAAAAAAATTTTCCATTTTTTTAATTTAATTTTGTAATATTTATATATAAAATAATAAATTTCCCATTTTTTTAATTTTGTAAATATTAATTATATTATAAATATTAATTATATTATATAATAAATATATCAATAATTAAAAAAAATAATATTTTGTAAATTATTTTCAGATAAATTTATAAAATAAATTTTATATAGTATTTTCTAACTGTCCATAATTTATTATTAAATAATAATATCAATTATAAATTATAAAAAATTTATATATTATATATATATAAAAAAATTTATATTTTTATGTATAATCATCAGTTAAAAATTAAATAAAATTATATTATTGAAGCTATTAATTATTAACCCTCAAAAGTATGCTAAATAAATAATTGTAAATAGATCTTTTAAATTCTCAGAAAATTTCATTCATTCACGAGTATAAAAGGAAACCATATCCAAATCCGAGAAAATATGAATACAAAGCTGGCATTTCAACGGTCAGAATGGAAAACAAATATTTATTTTAAAAACTTTTCTGTTAATGTTTATAAATATTTAGAAATTATGTTTGCATACACATCAAACTTGAATTTAACAAAAGAAAATATTTGGCCAAAGGAATTAGCTTGTTCGATTTATTTATAAGAACAAGAAAATGGAAAACCTAAATATTAACTTTGTGCAAATAGAAATGGAGCTCGTGTTAAGCGGCCATTAGGCGAAAACTTTGGCATTTGTCTGTCATTTGCTATCAATATTTATGACATTGTTTTGCTTTTATTATTTGGCAATTAATAATTTGTGTGGGCTGAAATGAAATTTCAGTTTAATTTACGACAAAGGAAAAGCTAAAAGTCAAATGCCAGGCGAAATGCATTTTCTTGTCAAATGTCAGAAGCAGAAATGCAATAGCCCAGATGCAGTACTGCTTGGGGTAAACCTATAGAGTCCTTGGACTTCGTATGCAACAGCAGAGACCCATAAACAAAAGCATTAAACCCATAAAACAGGGAACATGGCACTCACGAGAATTAACACTACATTATTCACAATGCAATTTCGAAAAAAAATGTTTCAACCCGAAACGGATGCGACTCGGTGAATGTGAATGTGAATGTGAATGTGAATGAGTCTGAGTACGTATGCAATGGCTCACATGGGTGCCTTACATTGCCTGTGGCCTGGAGGGAGGCGCACATCTCTCTGCGGGCTGCGCCGTGTGGATGTCTGTGGGCGTGGCAGCTGCACCTTTCGCTGAACTTTTATTGTTTTTCATTTTTATTTGCATTTTCATTTCCATTTTATTTATTTTTTTTTTTTTGTTTTTCTCTCTGACAAAAAATGTGAAAAATTAAAAATATTGTACTATATGCGTGCATTTATATATGTATATACAAATTTCGTTGTATTTTTTTTTTACTTTTACCGGCATTTGCTTTCATGCATATTTCCCACAACACATTTGGAGTCGAGCAGTGGCGCTTAAATCATCCAAAAAGCGGGAGCAGCAGGAAGCGCAGGACAGGCACAAGCCCGTTTGCAGTTAGTTTGCCACTGAAGTTGGGCTTAACCCATCAGCAGGAGCAGCAGCAGGAACAGCAGCAGGAGCAGCAGGAGTATCATAGCCCAACCAGAGGTGCATCTGGCAACACCAACACCAACACCAACCTCAGTCCAACACCCAGCATCCAGTTCATCTACCAACCTATACCAACCGTGTTGATTTATGTTCAGAGTTTGCGTTCATTTATCATTACACTTGAAAGCATTTCCGCTTTGTTCCTTTTATTATGTATATATGTATATGCTCATGCATAGATGACGGCTGAGCGCGGGCAGCTGTAAATGATGAAAAAAAAAAGGTAATACTTTTAATGCAAGCTATGTTTCATATTTCGCTGCTTGTTGTTGTTGTTGTTGTTGTATTTTATTTTTTATTACAGCTGCCAAATGGGCTGCTTATCATCGAATGCAACCGCTTGGCGCAATTGCAACAAGTAAGCAAAAAGCTCAAGTATTAATACACTTTATACACATCAAATTGTTTTTTTTTTTTCATTTATTTGTAATTCATCATAAAATAGCACAAAAATATATAAAATACAAATTTTGGAAAAAAATACTATTTATACACACATCAAATTTTTTTTTTTTTTTTGTGATTTATATAAAATAGTATAAAAATATGTAAAATAAAAATTAAAGAAAAATATAAATAAAAAATAAAAATATATAAAATTCCATTTGAAAATATGTGTAAAAAAAACTTTTTGATTTTTTGTAGTGACCAAACAAGAGCAATATAATATTTCATAATTATATTTCAGCTTTCGATAATATTAAGTTTAAAAAAAAAAAAAAAATATATATATATATATATATATTAAGAATTTGTATTTTATTATTTATGTAATATTTAAGAGTTCGTTTGTTTGATTTGATTAAATTAATTATTATTTTTTATTGATTCGTATTTTTATTTTATTTATTATATTTTAAATTTAAACTCCACTCAAAAGTTATTAAAATAAAATTCTGAATTTATCGCCCAATGAAAGAGTCCTTAAAATCTCTCTCTTTCTAAACTGACTATCTTATATAGAAGTCAAGTCTGGAAAATTCATTACTGAACGATTGATTGTCACTTCCAATTGAATTCCATATAAAATCAAATTTCAAATATCATAAAATCAAAATGCTTACAAATCCAATCAAATCAAATCAAATTATGTCAGAAACACTTTCATATTTAAATTGAATATCAAACTAATTTGAATGGCATAATTTATGCATATTTAAAAAAAAATACGAGAGGAAAATGAAAATGCTATCTGCTTAGAGATAATTCGCATATTTGCTTTTAATTAAAGGCAACAATTTAAAGTTAGCAAACCAGAATTTATCACTAGCAAATTTAATGTGAGGAAAACATGAAAATTTCTAATATTCATAACTAATAAATTGCCTCTGGCATTTTTGATGCAGTTCTTGGTTACATTTTGGGCCAGGTGCAAAATTAATATACGTTATCTTTGCATAAGTTGTGTGCATGTGACAAATAATTCCCACTGATTTACAGCCATGCAGCAGGAGGCAGCATGCAGCAGGAGGCATTTAGCATGATGCATGCAGCTACTGGGAACGCTCGGCAGGCTTAGGAAGGCCCAAAATGCCAAATGTAGCTGCAATAGAATGCCCGCAGCCAAGCCTGCCAAATAGACAGAGAGACAGATAGTCAGAGAGAGAGAGAGAAAGGGAGAGAGTGAGAACCGAAGCCGGAAAATTCATGGCCAAATGCGATTACCGTAAAGATGAAAATTGAATTTATGTATGTACGAAGAAATAGAAGGCAAATATGTATGCAGACGAGCCAAGTCAACACATTGCTTTTGATTAGTTAATTAAAATGTCGGCTTATATTTGTGAAATGAACTCAACATTTATTAATATCATATAACGTACGACATTGACAAACGTCTGCACTTAAATCACAAAGCTCGACACAGATATTTAATTACATAATTGAACCGAATAGAACAGAACTGACCAAGAATGAGCTGCAGGCGTTAGATGGTAATTTTACAGAAAACTCAGTGAATTTTGTTGTCCCATTTTGCATTTACATAATGCGACTCGCTCTCTCCAATCTAAATTAAAATCAATGTCCAGCCAGCATTTGCATTAATTAAGCTCATCCGCTTCGCTACTGAAAGTATTGATTGCGATCATTTCTTTTCACCGGCCAGCAGCCAAATGGACTTTTGCTATATCATATCAAAAGCTAAAAATGCAGCACGAAAAACGAAGAAAACAAGAGCTGCTGAGAGCTTGATGGAATAATACTGGACAGGCTTATACCCATTGGACACAGCTTTAGGGTTGATGGCAAAATAAGGTAAGGTAAAATATAATTATTTAAAATTATTTTGACAAGGGCAGAACAGGTACGTAAGTATACTAAAAAATTATATTGTCAATTGTATATAAAATTAATAATATTAAAATTCCATTAAAAAAGGTAAATGTAAAAAATAAATACATATTTTTATATTTATTTTTATATTTTTACTTATATATTATATTTTAAATATATATATTTTTTTTAATAGCTGCCAATATTTAAATTGCATTAAATTTATTGCATATACATATTTCATTATAAATAAATAAATAATAAATAGTAATATTAATAATAATACATAATAAAAACAATAATAATTAAAATAAATTAATTAACACATTAATAAATTAATGAAATAAACGAAAATAAATAATAAATAAATAATAGATAAATAATAATAAATAGAAAACAGAAAATAAAATATGGGACTAAAACAAATTTTTAAGTTAACAAAATTACAGTTAAGATTTTTTAAAAATGTTCCCAATTTAAGTTAATATTTTTTTTATGGTTTTTGAGCATTTTTAAAAACTAAATCAATAACTAATTCTGAACTTGAATTGAAAAACAACATCAAATATAAATTCAAGCTCAAAACCTTTTCTCTTACTTATGAAGTCTACTTTTGATATTGTACTCAATGCAATGCAATCTACCTCTAGCATTCATTTTCGATTTACAGGGTATTAAGAGCAAATGCTCTCAACAAGTTCATTTTCCATGCCATGTAATGGCTCAGGTAATAAACATAAAAACTAATTTCCCCCCAAAATGCCAAGAATGTTAATCAAAAGATTGTCCTGTTAGATTGCGGCATAGCAACAACAACAAGCAACATTTTTGTGTGTATGTGTGTGTGTGTGTGTGTGTGTGTGTGTTTGTTTGTGTGTGTGTGTGAGGGGTATATGGTATGGTAGGGTCTGTGGTTTCTATTTTGTGGTAATTTCCGTTTATGTTTTTGAATTTTTTACTCACGGCTGCGCAAACACAACTGACTGCTGATGGCTTCTGTGCGCCAACAATTTGCCCAGCATTTTTCCTAGCATTTTTCCAAACATTTTCCCAGCTACACAGCATTTGGTTCAGTTGCCAGCAAACATGGCCAAAATTGTTGTCTCTGCTATATGTTGTTTGTTCGCATTACTCGTATTTGCGTTTGTCGAATTTAAATTTTTTACTAAAATTTAATAAACACCCGGGCTGGAGATCAGTTTGTTTGTCTCTGCACAAATGGGCGTGGCAGGCAATATTAGTTATTATTCGATCTATTTCAAATTTGGGAAAGATTTCAAAATAAAAGTTCAAATTTCTATTAGATTAACGAAAAATTTATTTTTTTAATTTTTCTGTATTAAAAAGTTTTAGTTTAGTTAGAGATCTTAAGAAATTCATAAAAACGAATCCCAATAGATATAAAAGTCTTAATATCATAGCACAAGACTAAGTTTTTGTTGCTATATTTATAAAAACTTGTCAGTTATTTATTTTAGTTTTATTTTTATTTTTTCTGTTTAAAGAATCTAAGAACTTCTTTATCTTAGAGCAAAACTTTCCAAAAAGTCGTAAGAAAAATTTTGAAATATTTTTTTGACACGTTTTTAGAGCAGAACTTTGCAAATTGATAGCTTTAAGCTAATTATATACCCTACAAAACAGGATTTAAGCTTCTCGCTTTTAGATATTTGAGACATAAAAAATGATATGTATTTTCTATAAATTACTTATACTTGTACTTATTCTTATATATATGTACATTTATATAGATAGATAGCTATCGATCCATCTATCTATATATTATCTATCTATCTATATATATCAAAAATTGTTGAAATAAATCAATTCTATAAAATATAAAAAATATATATAATAAAAAAATTAGAAAAAGCTCTCTAAGCAAATAGATAAAAAGATTCATAAATCTTGTACACATATCTACATATTATTTTATATTATTATTATCATATATACTATTCATAATTTATTATTATTATACAATTTGTAGACAACAAAGCGCATTAAAGCTTCGATCTGGATAAAGCTGCACTGTCAAATTCTCACTTATGACTTTTCTTGAAAACCCCGAAGAAAATTGCATTAGCAATTAAGTTTGAGCAGCAAGCAGGCGCTAGACTTTTGCTGGGTATTGAAAATAAATTCAGAAACTTCAACATTTTTAGCGACTATGTCTTAAGCTGGCCAGAGAAGGAGGCGCTCTGACTGGGCTGATAAAATGCCTTGTATTTCATTTTCAGCGTTTAGTGCATTATTCTGTGCGTTGCTCGGGTGTATGCAGGTGTGTGTGTGTTTGTGTGTGTGTGTGTGTGTGTGTGTGTGTGTGTGTGGCAGCTGGCTGCCAGGTAAAGTTAGTGTTACCTTGTTTGCCGCCAGTGAAGAAGTTTTGCAAGTTGTCGGCAGGCGCTCGTGTTGCCTAAACAGATTAAACTCTGAACACATGTGCGCCTGCAATTTTACGCGCCGCCGCTGCGCAGGCTTCCGCATCCGTTGCCGTTGGTGCTGCTGGTGCTGTTGGTGGTGTTGGTGGTGTTGGTGGTGTCGGTTGTTCAGCCGCAGCCACTGCCAGGGGCTTCACATAACCGCCACATTAATTCCTAGTGCCAGACACCTTTCTCGTTAGCGGTTGGCCCCAACTTATTTAGTTTCACAAGCAGTTCCCGGCTCCCAGCTCCAACTTCAACTTAAATAGCATTCAAATTCAAATTGTTAACATTTGGTTGGCTTATTTAATTATCAAATATGCTGGCAGCAACAGTTTGTTCCGTTTTGCAGTTTTCAGTTTTCAGTTTTCAGTTTATGGACGACATTTGCTCAAAACTAGCTCACGTTTCACCTGAACCGACCCAGGCCACTGGGGACACTTTTTTCCATTCTTTATTCTTAATTCTTAGTTTTTTTTTTTTGTAAAATTTATGTCCTGTGTAGGATTTGCACGCAAGGCTAACGAATGCGCATACGTGCGATCACGTAAACTAAGATAAGGTACGAACTATGCTGAATGAATGTTATCGAGATATCTTTGGAATACTTACTCCACTTTTCAGCCAAGTGAATTATTTAAAAAGAAAAAAAGAAAAAATAAGAGATAGTTGATAGCAACTTTGTAAAGTAGCTTTAAAAGTTGTAAAGAAATTCTATAATATTTCTGTTCAAAAGTTAATGCATAAAGTAAACTATCAAAGTTAGCTTTGATTAACGCATGCTAGATAATGCAAATTGGGAAATATTTATAAAAAAAAGAAAAGAAACGTGAAAACTTTGTGAAAGATAATTTTATATTGATTGTTATGAAAGCCTAATTAACCATAATAATTATTATAATAGTTAAAATACTATAAATAATATAATATACATATATAAAATAATAATTGGCTTTTTGAGATATGCCCTTAAGCTTATGTAGAAACATACAAGCTTAAGACATTATATATAATTACATACATTTGTATGTATGAATGCATGTATGTTTATATGTAACCCCAAGCGACACTGGCTATTTGCTACCTGCTTTGTTTGTATGTATGTATGTGTGTATTTATATGTTCATATATCAGCATGTTTATCTGCATGAATGTCTGTATGTCGGTATGTATGTACATATATATATTGCAATGGCAGAGCTAGCGACGCATGAGAGCTAAACACAGTTACTTCGTTTCACGAAGCACGAGCGTCGGCTTTGTTGGCACGATCAAGTCGATGCGCTCTGAGAACGAACGAAGCTTTGTGGTTAAGGCTTTGCATGTAAAAGAAATGAAATGGAGAGAGAGCTAAAATGACGAAGTTGTGAGAGCAAGCGTTTTGGCTCACTCTCATTATGCTCGCCTTGTCACACTTTCAATGTGAGAACAAAGCCGCGAATTGCAAACATACATACACATACACATGTGGTTGACCAGAATGTGTAAAATATATACATGTATACATGTATGTACATACAATGTGTATGTACTCAAGGAAGAACACTTATCAAAAGGAGAAATAATATTCATGATATAATATCTGCCCGAAATTGCAGAATGCAAATCTGCTCAGGCAATAATATACATACATATAATCACCTAGTGAATAAATATTTGAGTTGATTATTTCCCTGCAAGCAAACCAAGAGAAACACATAAAAAAAAAAAACAATACTCGCTCTACTAAATATTTCGAGAACTTCCAGGTACTCTAATCATCATATACATAGATATGTATGTATGTATATATAACAACAGCAAGCATCAACTAATGTTACATATATATACAAACATATATGATTACTCCATTGTCATCATTCTTAATGCAAAACATTTCAATATAACTCAAGCCCTACTTTACATTAAAGCAACGCAAGTTTAAAGCTTTATAATGAGAAGTTTCAACGTTGTATGCGACATTAAATTTATTTATTTAAGCTTAAGTGAAATCGAGCGGCACTCCATCCTCTCCTTCTCCAATTTATTTTAATGTAATGCAAATTTCAACTAAACCGCAATAGTAAAAAAAAAAAAAAAAATAAGAGACTTACATAGGAATAGTTTGGAATTCCAGCATCGAAGGCGAAATGCGACTTTTGACTGAAATGCCTTCGGCATAATTAAACTCTGTGTGGAATTTCATTATAAAATTCACAGACATTTTAAACGAATTGACGCTCATCTCATCATCGTCTTTTGACTGGATGGCAGAAGTTTTTCCACTGCAGCGAGCTTAACTTGGAGCAGCTTTTCCTGTAAGTAGTTGTAGTGCAACATTTTTTGGCTCAAGTTGAATTTACATTGGAATCGGCTCGTTAAGCGATAATTTTCCTTATGAAACTCAATTTGCCCCAAGGTTCAATATGCGAGTGTGAGAGAGAGAACGAGAGAGAGAGAGAGAGAGAGAGAATGGGAAAGAGAGAGAATGAGAGAGAGAGAGAGAGAGAGAGAGAGAGAGAGAGAGAGAGTATGTATGTGTGCCCTTTGACCGAGTTGATTTTTCACAATTTCCGGCCAAGCGAAGCGCTGCGCTGTCGACTGGGCGGAAACGTAATTTGGCTTTTGGCCATTATTTTCGGCACTGACCACAAAGCCAAAGTCCGCTGCAGCTGCCTGTAAGGTTGACTGAGCGAAGAGCGGTATAACGACGGCTTGGCGCCTCATCATAATCGAAGCCACGAAATTGAAGTACTGCGGCACACAATGCGGTTTCCGTTGACTGCTGATTGGCTTCCGTTTCCGCTAATTTTTGAAAGTCGGCATCGATTCACGGCCCGCATTGTTTTTGCCACAGCAACTGTTGTCCCGGCTGGCAAGCAATAAAGGACCGCCAGCTTAGTTGATTACACAGTCCGTCTCATTCGACCAATCAACCAACAACTTACTTATACCCGAACCCAGAATTGTAACAAACGTAATACGGCAGAGCAATCGAAGCCTTCACGCAGTACGCAGAAAACTGAAAAAGAACAAAGATCGTATATTGCCAAAAGCGAGACAGAGTTGAGCGGAAAATACTCTTACGGAATTATATGAAAAGATAAATGCGATTATTGTGAAAAGCTTTCAGATGCTTTATATAGGAATCTTTCTGAGGAAGTTTTATAAAGAAACGAGTTGGACTATGGAAAATATAAAAATTTATTTAAAAAAAGCTTTTTTAATGTACTTTAATACATTTTTACAAGAAATTTACAGGGTTTCCAAACGTTTTTGATAGGAAACAAGGCCTTATAATTATTAAATATACATTTTTTATTTATTTATATAGTAAATTTTACATCTGAAAAATTTGTATAAAAATAAAGATTAAGAGTTAAATTTAATTGTAGTTAGTTATATAAAAATATAAATAAGCTTTTGGTCTTTTATATATTTCTATATGAATATTAAGAAAAAAAGTTGATAATTGAAAAAAACATAAATATATACACTTTTCACATTATTTTTTTATTTTTTTAATAATTGACAACAACAAACATTTGTTGAATGTAAATTTTAATATTTTGGAGTTAATGCTAAAATTTGAATTCATGGTAAAAATCTTATTGGACTAAAGCTTCCAACGGGATATGTGAATAAGCGATCTGACATCTCTGTCTAAATATATTCAGCTGTCATATGGATCAGTCGAATATGGACAACCCTGTACATGCATATATGGAAAAGTTAACCTTAAAAGCTTCTTACAAGACAATGTTAAAAAGCTTTTCTTATATATTGTCTATATGACTGATGTTACTCCTTAAATGTTATATAGAGACAAAATTGTGCCTAATTAAATTTCGACAGTTTACGCATTTTAGAAGCTTAAGGTTAATAATCACATAAAAATTATATTTATATAATATTATATAATAATAATAATAATAATATTATTATATAATAGAGTAGCAATCTTTAGAGTTTTAATAGAAATATTCTTTTTTAGTGTTAAAAAAGCGCCCATTATTCATCATATTTTTGTATACCTTGATAATATTTATATTTATATATTAATATAATTATTTTTTTTATAATTAAAATTCAGCTTAAATTTTTAAATTTTTTTAATATATTCAATATTAAATTTGTCGGAGCTTTATAAGTAAATAAAATGTATATATAATACAATTTTCTTGGAAAATTGAGCAAGAAATGCGAATGAATACAAACTCTGCCCAAAGCAATCGTATCTGTCCAATCGGTTGGCTCATTTTATTGCTGCTTCTTTATGTAAGCATATCAAAAATGTGTTTCCAAATAGAAATTTAAAACCTTATTACTAGGAAGACAAACGCAGGAAAAAAATGAAGAATATATATATATATATTTATATATGTATATGTATATAAATATTTTATGGCGAAAATATTGCAGCTGGAAAAGGGACAATATATGTAGATACATTTAGCCAAACTGACCCCATGCCCGGGCACACAGCTGGGTCAGGCTCGGACCTGGGTTAAATCTAGACGCCTTCACGGAACGACCACTCGAGGAGCACACACACACACACACACACACACATACTTGAAGTCTAAACTCGGCGCATCGCCTTTTATTTTCATTTTATTCTCTTCGGTTTCTTCTCATTTTTTTTTTTTTTTTTTGTTGCTGTTCGCTTTTCTTTCTTTAAATTGTGTAACAAATTGTTCCCCGAGGACGAATTTGGATTAAGTAAAAAAAGGGTTTATTTACGATGCCATACATAACACGGAGCCCCATCGACCGGCTGCAGGGCCTGTCTGCAGAGCTGTGCCTTATAGCCCGCACTGGCCTTCACTCAATGTTTTCTGCTTGTTTTTTTTTTCTTCTTCTTTTTGGTGCCAGCCCTTTCTTATTTTATTTTTTTCCCCCTTTTCATTTTTATTACGTGCCCAATACTCAATTTGGGGCATATTTAAATTCATCGTCTATTGACGGCAGCCGGCGGGCATTTCGTATGCACATGAAATGCGAAAGTTGGCAGCGTTTCGGTTAGATCTATTGAGTGGTTATTTGAACTGAACTTTGAGGTTGAATTCGCTTCATTTTTATGTTATTTATATGTGTGAGCGAGCCCATCGAAGACCAACGTGTTGAAGCAAAATGAAATACAAGCTAACCAAAAGGCAAATTTGCCAGCGCTAGGCCAGGCCAATATTATACAACATAAATTTACACACACACACACACACACACATATTATATAAATATACATAAAGTTATATAAGATACTTACATATGTATCTTATATAGGTAAAAACTTGTTTACCAAAACGCTTAACTGCCTTTTCCTACACTGTGCCACATCAGATATTTTCCTCTGATAAACAAGAGTCAGGGAGAATGAGAGAGAGAGAGAGAGAGAGAGTGAGTGAGTGAGAACAATTTAGCAGCAGTTGAGTTGAGATGCGCGACCCGACGGCATCTTGATAATATTTCGATTTATACCCACGCGCCCGGTTTCTGGTATTCGTTGTCATTGTTTTTAGCAAAACAGTTTTAACTTTTTGCCACACAACCGAAACTGTCAAACAGCGTAAACTTCAAACTGAAACGAGTCGGAACTGATGGCACCTGAGCTCCCAGTTGAGCGCCACGAGCCACGACCTATCCAAAAGCTGAACGCTGGCCCGCCCTCCCTTAGTACCGGGTTCATTTAGTTGGGCTGTCAAGGCTTTTGCGCTCAATTTGGCAGACAACAACGCAATCATTGCGAATAAGTTTTCCAACTGTGACGTCAGCAAACGTTCACCTACATTGACAGCGTATTATATTACAGTTATAAGGTGGAAAGCGTAAGAGAGAGAGATAGATATAGATATAGATATAGATATAGATATAGATATAGATATAGATATAGATATAGATATAGATATAGATATAGATATAGATATAGATATAGATATAGATATAGATATAGATATAGATATAGATATAGATATAGATATAGATATAGATATAGATATAGATATAGATATAGATATAGATATAGATATAGATATAGATATAGATATAGATATAGATATAGATATAGATATAGATATAGATATAGATATAGATATAGATATAGATATAGATATAGATATAGATATAGATATAGATATAGATATAGATATAGATATAGATATAGATATAGATATAGATATAGATATAGATATAGATATAGATATAGATATAGATATAGATATAGATATAGATATAGATATAGATATAGATATAGATATAGATATAGATATAGATATAGATATAGATATAGATATAGATATAGATATAGATATAGATATAGATATAGATATAGATATAGATATAGATATAGATATAGATATAGATATAGATATAGATATAGATATAGATATAGATATAGATATAGATATAGATATAGATATAGATATAGATATAGATATAGATATAGATATAGATATAGATATAGATATAGATATAGATATAGATATAGATATAGATATAGATATAGATATAGATATAGATATAGATATAGATATAGATATAGATATAGATATAGATATAGATATAGATATAGATATAGATATAGATATAGATATAGATATAGATATAGATATAGATATAGATATAGATATAGATATAGATATAGATATAGATATAGATATAGATATAGATATAGATATAGATATAGATATAGATATAGATATAGATATAGATATAGATATAGATATAGATATAGATATAGATATAGATATAGATATAGATATAGATATAGATATAGATATAGATATAGATATAGATATAGATATAGATATAGATATAGATATAGATATAGATATAGATATAGATATAGATATAGATATAGATATAGATATAGATATAGATATAGATATAGATATAGATATAGATATAGATATAGATATAGATATAGATATAGATATAGATATAGATATAGATATAGATATAGATATAGATATAGATATAGATATAGATATAGATATAGATATAGATATAGATATATATATAGATATAGATATAGATATAGATATAGATATAGATATAGATATAGACATGATGGCGCCATCTTGCGGCTAAGCTGAGTACTTCATGCTCTAATATCTATTTTTGTCTTTCACTGATATTTTTATTGCAAGTTCGCTTAACTAATTATTAAAAACGCAAACGAAGCCAATTAGCTGAGCTGAGCGGATATTAAAAGGTTAACAAAAAAGGGAAAATACACAGAAATAAATTCTTGATCAAGCTGCTCTCCGCTGTGAGCACCTACCTCACCTGCCGCACCTTTCTTTCACTTTGACTCCAGCATCTATTTGCCTTGGCAATTAGCATGCTCCTGTGCACTCCTGTGCAACCAGTTGAGGCCACATTCGCAATGCCATTGAACCGCAATGGAGGCACATAAAGCGCGCATTGAAAATTAATTGCAGCTCTCTGGTTGAGTGTATGGATGTGTTGAGATCTGAGTCAATGTGTGTATGTGTGTGTGTGTGTGTGTGTGTGTATGTGTGTGTGTGTGTGTGTGTGTATGTGTGTGTATGAGTTCCCCATGTGGTTGCGTGAGTGCTGAACCGCTTGAGCACCGTCAACCGCCTTTTCGCATTGATGATGATGCCGATGCTGACGATGATGCCAAAACAGGCAGAGGAGCTGCCAATAGTAGCCAGCAGCAGCATGGCAGTCAGCCGTCCAAAAACCCGCTTCGCGGTTTGCCTTTTATGAAAAATTAATTTGCTTTTTGTGTTCAGCAATAATATTTTACTTGTTTTTTTCTTGTTTTTTTTTTTTTTTTTATTTCAGCACTGCCGCTGCACCCCAAGCATTTCCTTTGAATGTGCTGCCAATCAGAGCGTATGATTAATTTTTCGTCGCAGTGCCCACCAAAATCTGTTTAATATGTGCATGTGTGTGTGAGTGTATGTGTGTGTGTGTGTGTGTTTTCGAGTGTGTATTTCATGCTCTTTTTTGTAAAGAGTTCAAATGTCTTAAGCTTAAAGTTTATCATTTGTTTTATAAATGGTTTTTGTTTGATGCTAATTAGTATGAATATTTAAGATACGGTTAAGATGCAATATATATATATATATATATATATATATATATATATATATATATATATATATATATATATATATATATATATATATATATATATGCTAATAAAAGACATGGAATCAGTAAAATCTCCGACATATATATACACTTTTTTTTATATAATATTTTTTATTTATTTATAAATATGTTTACATATTTTATAAATGGGTTTACACTATTTACATATATATTTTAGTTAGTTAAATGCAATTCAAATGCATATCTAGTTTATATTAATAAGAAAAATGCTAAAAGTTTCTCTAATTTCTAATTTCTCAAGACGCAATTCGTAGTCTACTTTAGATGAGCATGCCTTTTATATTGCTCTTAAATTGGATTTGTGAGATCGGCACTCGGAGTTATATTTGTATGAGCAAGATCGTTGCGCTCTCTGTGCTCGTTTGTTCGCTCTCTCTCTCTCTCTCTCTCCCTCGCTCTCTCTGCGTTTACTGTATCTAAACAAGTAAGGCATGAAGACTATGTTATATTTACATTTTTTAAATAAACAAAATGATTAGGAGCATTTTCTAATATTATTAATGAATAACAAATAAAAAATTAAATAAAAAAATATATACATATATAATATAAAATAATAATAATATAATCAAAATGTCGAAAAGCATTTTCTAATATTCATAAAAATCTAAATATTTATTCACACCAATATTTATTTACATAGAAAGTGTCTTAATATAATTATAATTAAATAAATTTATTTTTATTGAAGTGTTTAAATTTACAATTTAAGCATTTTCCAATATGAGTATATTTTTAACATAATAAATAATGAAAATTTATACGAGTATATTATTAAAATTAATGTTCCTCAACTCTAATTTTTACTAGAAGTATAAATTTCATAGTCAATCAATGTACTCCTGGCAAGACAGCAACTAACTGCCTAAGCTTCCCCCTTTAATCTAAAACATCTTCCATATAGGGTATATAGGCGAGGCAGCAACACCAACAGCAACACTTTCCATGGGTCATGCACAGTTATTTGCAACAGCCAGCAGACAACAGACAATGCCGCAACGAGGACAACAACAACTTGCTGGCAACTTCGCTTCTTGGTAAAGTTTTGCAAATGCCGCCGCCGCCGCTTTCTGCTGGCGTTCTTTCTTCTTCTTCTTTTCACTGCTGCGGCTGCTGCTGCTGCTGCTGCTGCTGTTGTTGTCTGGCGAAGAGTTTTGCGCGAATGGCCGCGTTCGCTCGCACATTTCACATTAGAAAAACCACAAAATTATGCAACACAATATGAAATGCATTTGAGAGACAAGTGAATCTTGTCAAGTGCCACAGTGGCAAGCAAGAAACGACTCCAACTCCGTCTCCGTCTCCGTCTCCGTCTCCGGCTCCGTTTCCGGGCCAGCGGACTAGCACTAGCTGTAGAACTGTGACTCCATGGCTCTATGGCTCCAGTGGCAGAGCAGAACACTTGAGTTGGCGCTTTAATCAAAAGTCAAATATTTCATGCAATGCGACAAGCATTCGTGAATGGCACTGTGTGTGTGTGTGTGTGTGTGTGTGTGTGTGTGTGTGTGTGTGTGTGTTGTTGCTGAGTGGATGGGGGCTTACTCTGGGTGGTGCTGCATCTGCTTTAACAGCAGGCAGCTGCTGTCAGCATACAAATGCAATGCAGCTAACCCACACAATAGACGCCAACCAAGACGACGACGACGACGACGACGACATTCACCCCGCCTACAAATTTGAGTGGCTGAAAAATCTGGAAAACGGGATGCAGTGCAGCTCGACAGCTGACTCGCATGCCTGTGCACTTGCAGCCACTTTGAATTCGGATGGCAATGGGCCGCTCTGCGCTCGTCTCTGCACGGCTCTTTCATGGAAATTACATTTTTGCATTCTGGCGTCGCTGCTACTCAAGTAAATGCAAATATTTCTCATTTCTCTTACAATACAAAAAATAAGGAAGAAAACGAAAAAAAAAAAAAAAAAAAAAAAAACTTATAAAAAGCAAGAAATTGTCAAATGTATTCAAAATGTGCGCCGCATGCGAAATCTTTTTGAATATTTATATATACACACACTCAAACACTCAAACACTCACACACTCACACACTCATCCACACACGCATTTCATTTGAATTCCAAAGCAAATGATTTTCTTGCTGGGATTACAGCTACAAAAACATTTCATGGCCAACAAATTGGTTTAAGCTTGACTCGCAATTATTTAGCGCAGCAAAACACAAAATTGCATTTGATTTAAAATAAATACAATTTGCTAATTTTAAAAAATTTGTTGGTTATTCAATTATTGAAACGATTCAAAAGTTTATCAAAAATATCAAAGCAATTAACTACAAAATAATTTTAAGAAAATATGCAACAAGCAAATGTTTTCTTCCTTGAGAAAGAAAGAGCAAAAGGAATGAAATAGTTTTATTGAAGTAACACATTTATGCAGGCCAACAATATTTTATGAAATTTAATAAGCATAATGCAAATTTTACTGAAACAGAAAAGGAATAAGTTTAAGAAGTATAACTAATAAAAGTGAAGAGACTGTAGAGTGAATGCAAAACAATTATTATTAATATTTTGCTAAATTCAACAACAACAAAAAGATCAATCGAAAAAAATTTAGATTAATTCTAAAAAAGTTGTAGAAGGCAAAACAATTAATTTAAAGCTAAATGATTAAATAGTATTAAATGTATATATTAAATAAAAAATATTATATACATATTTAATATAAATATACATATATTATATAAATGTATACAATAATTAATAAATCATATATTTATATAAATATAATATAATACATTTATTTAATTTTTAAATTTTTGTAAATTAATTTCATATAAATATATGTATACTTATATTAAAGAAGCTCAAGAGCATTCAAAACAACATATAAGCTAAGAGCACTAGAATGACTAGAGTGAGTGAGATGCAACATATTAAGCTGAGACGATCGTAGCTCAGTGAAAGCAAACACATTTGATAGGCATTAAGAGAGACTCTTGATATTGGATTTGTAAGAGCAGCAACTGTAGTTGTATTTGTATGAGTGTGAACTTTGCTCTACCTGCGCTCCCTATGCTCGTGTGTTCTTCGTGTCTTCTTCATGTCTACTTCTTGTCTTCTTCGTGTGTTCTTCGTGTGCTTTCTCTGCCCCTCTCTCGCTGTTTTCTTTACTGAGCGTTTACTGTATTTAAGCGTGAGCAAGTAAAGAATAAAGTCAGTGTGCAATTGAAACTGAAAGCAAGCGGTTGAATTTACAGATGGTGATTTTGAGAGGGAAGAAGAAGGAAGAGGAAGCAACTAAATATATTCGAGCATATGACAATACCTTTTCGTAAAACTCATATTGTAAGATATTGGCTGACTGAACTACACATTTATTAAGGATTAGAGCTAATTATTCTATTTAAAACAAAAAGCTGCAGCAAGTGAACTCAATAAATAAAAATAAATGAACTAAAATAAAAAAAATATTTATTTATTTATTTATTTATTGTTACCAAGAATTAATTCTAAATAACAATTTTCTTGTAAGCCAGAGCGACAAAAAATAAAAAATATAATGAATAAATAAATGAAAAAATTAAGAATAAATAAAAATAAATAAACTAAAAAATAATGAATAACATTAATTTTAAAATAAATAGAAATACCATTTTAAAAAAGAAAAAGAAGAAAATTTCTATTGACATTGTCTCTTACGATTGAAATCCAAACATTATGCATAATTCTTTTTTGTTCAGGTCCAGTTAAGTTCATATTCATTAATATATATATATATATATATATATATATATATATATATATATATATATATAGATGCTGTAGTTATTAATGCAGAATATCTACAATGTTTGCACACATTTCAAATAAAATTTAACGTACCTCACCTCACCTCAATGTCAGCCCCAAATTCATGCTTGAACTAGTCTAGTCATAACTGATCCACGTAAAACCAAAGCGAACTGTCCTAATCTAATCTTCATCAGCTAAGCCGTAAATTCCCTTGATATCTAGATTAAATTTTTACACTTCTTTTTTTTTGCAATAATTTTGGGAAATGCCGAGTGCAGGCCTGCACACAATGCCGAGGCAATTAATTACCAATGCATTTATAATTCCAAATTGTGGTTTTGGTTGAGCTGCTTCTGTGTGCAGTTCATATAGAATTTATAAAAGGGTTTTTTTTTTTTATTTATTTGTTTTAATTAAACTAATTGTGCCAAAAACGTGCCCACAGAAATTGAATTCATAATGAAATTGAAAAAAAAAAATATAATAATAATAATAACAATTGTGTATAGAACAAAAGAAAAATATTTTCAAAAAGTTATTCAGTCGAAGTACGAAATATATATATATATAATTATTTAATGCAATTTTATAATAAAAAATACTGTTGCATTAACTGTCATAGACACTCACACACACACATACATACACACAAAATTTATGAGTATGCATAATGCGATTAAGTATACTCCCAGCACTTAAATAATGAAAGGGTTTCGGTCATAAAAAAAAAGCGGAATAAGAATAAGAAAATACGTAAAACCGTTGACGCACTTCATTTACGTTTTTATGACCAAATTTTATTGTTTTTTATGTGAAACCCTTTCTCATTTTTAATGCCAAAAGCTTGGGCTTAGTTCTTAAAACGTATTTTTTATTATGAGAGCTTTTCGTTGTTATCAAATTGCATAATTGGCGTAATTAAAATTATTAAATTTCCACAATCTGGCTTTTTGGTGTATTATTTACAAAGCTTGTGCGAAATTCTATTTAATTGAATTCATAAGTTACATGGCTTGAAATCTGAATGATACTTCATTTAAAACTCAATTTATGATTATTTCCACACAATTTAATTTCGTAATTGATTTATGCATTTCATTTTGCTGCTTATCAGCGGCCACAAGAGTGACAATCAAACCAAGTAAATATATGTAGAGAGAGAGAGAGAGAGAGAGGGAGAGTGTGAGGCAGAGAGAGAGAGAGAGAGCGAGAGTCATGCATACAAATTAAATGTATTTTTTTATTTATTCTTTTTTGTATGGCTAAATATAAAATGGTAGGTGTTTTTAAAAACACTCACACTAACTAACAATTCTTTTGAAATACTGCGTTCGATGAATATATAGAAAAAGGTTAGCTAAGCTTTTAAGAGTCAGTTGTATATTTATTAAATTAAATTTAATTTTTACTCAAATTTTTAAAAAAATATATTATTAAAAAAAATAAACAAAACAAAAAAAAACTGACAGCCAGGAGTAGCTAAACTAAAATGCAAGGAATTCTTCGAGTATTGCAAAAAAAATAAAAATATTTTAGTTTTTTTTTTTTATATTTATCATACTATAAAAATTGTATAATTATTCCAACTTTGGTTTAAAAAATATACAAAATATATAAAAATTTAAATTTAAGCATATTTAAATTTATATGATTTTGGAGTGCATTAATAATAGAAGAAGAAAAATAAATTTTTGTGAAATAAATATATAAAAATTGAAATTAAAATGATTTTCGATTGCATTAATAATAAAAGAAAAATACGATTTTTTTTTTAAATATATATAAATGTAATAAAATATTGAAATTAAGATTAAATTTAGATTGCATTATTAATAGAAGAAAAATATGAAAGATTGATTTAAAAATTAATTAATATTAATAATAATTAATATTAAAATATTTAATTTTTTTAAACTATTATTCATTAATATTGATCGATATTGGTCAAAAAAATTACATTTTGTGGCTGAAAATAATAGAGAATTAAGCGAAGCTACAGATAAGCTGTGATTGGATTTCCTCTACATTCAAGCACTTTATTAATGAATTAATTACAAAATAATATATAATTCGCGCATGCTCAGCGTATTTAAGCTCTTTGAAAACGAGAAGAAACAAGCGTCATACAATTTTCTTTATACATACTTCTGCTTCTAAAAACAAAATAAATAAAACAAAAAAATAAATAATGAGTAACAATAAGTTGCGCATGCTCTTTGCTTCTAACTTGACTGAGCTACATTGAAGCATTCGTAAAGTATTTTCAGTCAAAATTTTGCAACATATTCATTATATTCCATTACATTTTGCACTTTGCCTCTGCAATGTATCAATTACAGGATAACAGCTAGTCGATCATGTTCAACTTTCGACTGCCATTTAAAGCTGTTTGGCATTTTTTTTTTTTTTTTTGGCTTTGTTGCTGCTGGAAAATAAACAGTTGCGTTTTTCATATGATTAAATGTTGAATGGGCAGCAGAGATGCTGAATTACAAACTGATTAAAAATGTATGCAAATGTGTACGTAATTAAATAAATTAATTAAGCGCCACCAGCGCTGGGCAGGCACAAGTGTCAGATGGACAGGGCAGCAGGACAGAACAGGACACCCCCAGTCACTTGACAAGCGACCAACCAACAAACAACAACAGCAACAACAGCAACAGAAATGGCCACAACTGAAATAACAAAGCTGCTGTTTTAAAAAGCAAATTGAAATTGTTCACCATTTGTATCAGGTCAGGTTGTTGTTGCTTTTGCTATAATTGTGCAGTTTATTTTACCATTTCCCATTCAAGTGCAAATTAAATGCACAGCAAAGGCAACGACGACGGCAACAGCGACAGCGACAACGACAGCGACAACGACAGCGATAGCAACATCGACGACCTTTGTCCTTTGACACGCCACAGCAGCTGCAGTTCATTTAACCCTCGGGGACAAACTCACAGTTCACTTCGACCTCGTACTTCATTTTACGCTCTTGTCATGTCATCAATGTCATATAATTGTTACCGGATAACTAGCCTCGGGGTTAGTTCGCTATAGTTGTCCGCTTGCTCCTCTGTCCACTGTCCATGCCCATAACTCTTCAATACACAGTTGGCCAACATCTAAATTTCATTTGTGGCCCTGCATTTGGGATTTACGATTTCTTATTTATGATATTTTTCTGCATTATTTATTATATTTTTGCCAAACACCAAAACCAAAATTTATTGCACAACAATTCCAATTGCAATAAGCCAAAGAGTATTTAAATGGTAAGAGAATGTAGGCGTATAGATTAGGTCAACTTTAAAAAAAAAAAAATAAATAAATAAATAAAAAAATAATTAAAAATGTCATAAAATAAAAAAAAATATGTATTATTATTTTTGTTTAAAAAAATAGAAATTATTACAAAAAATATTTTTTTTTTTATAAAATTGATCTATAAATTTATATAAAACTAAAGTGGAAGTGAAAATAAATGGAGTAAAAATTAAATTTATATATGTTTAACTAGCAACAATTATAACTCAACTGAAAAACAGTTTTTAAAAATTAAAAAAAAAATTATAAAAATTTGTTTTATTTTAATTTATTTAAAAAAATTCATAGTAAGGAGAAACATATCACAAAAATAATAACAGATAAATTAAAAAATATTTGTTAAATTATTTTTAAAATATTTTTTATTATAAAGAAAATAAAATGTATCAAAATTAAATATGTTAAAAAATGTTTAAATATATTTTTATTATTTATTATTATTTATGCTAAATTAATATTTTATATTTTATTAATACTTATGTTAAAAAAATATTATATATTTATATATATTTTATATATGATTTATTATATATAATATTATATTATTATACATCTTCTTATATTCATACATATTTCAGGCAATCATTTCTACTTTTCCATTATTTACATCTAAGCACATAAATATCTTGGGTAATAATCTAAAAATTATAACGTAAATCATGCTGTTAACATTAGCGCATGTTTGTCTGCTTACAAACGCGACATGGCTAAGGTTTCAATTGCTGCCCAAACCTCGCAGCATATACTCTTATACAACCACCCTTGCTGGCATCAACATCAACGCCCGCCGCTAGCCGCTTCAGCCCGTCGCGCTGCAACGTTTACATTCCACACGGCAACAATTTTGTCGCTTTGCCTTTGGCCTATGTTACCAGCAGCTGTGGTGGCTAAACTCGTTTGAATCTGAGCTGTTAACCGTCTATGGTGGAGACTTTTAACAGAGCCTGTTAGTAACAGAAACTGTTAACAGACATGTCCGTTGCATACAATTGTGGGGTTGCTGCTGTTGAGGATTCTCTCTATTTAATGTATAAAAATATATAATAAGAAATATTCTTTACAATGATTGCATGTCATTTATATATTATTATTACTTATATAAGAATTACATAAGTAAATGTAATTTAGTACAATAAATTCTTGCTTAAAGCCGACTGTCAAAGTTTGACTACGGCTCTACGGTTGAAGGATGCATGCATAACCGATTTCGACAATTATCTGTCTGACATTTTAATGGGTAGCAGCCGTATTTGAATCAATATGCAAAGGACAACACATTTTGATTAAGCAAAAGGCTAGAAAATGCCTGAATATTCAATGCAATACAAGTTGAAAAGTCTAGCCAGAAGAAGACCAAAACCCGAACATCGTGCTCATCATCAAATTGGATTGACATATGAGATTCAGCTTGCATATTGTCAGGCCAGTTTTTAGTATGATTGTGTGTGTGTGTGTGTGGGTCTGGGTGTTTGTGTCTATTCATGTGCATGATTCATGTTGCCGAAGCCATGTGAACGAACTTCGGCCGCAATAAATTCTAAATTGAACTAAACTAAGGAGCACATAGCACTTACATTTCCAGTCAGTCCTTTGAATCAACACACAACTAACTATATATATGTGTGTGTGTGTGTGTGTGTGTGTGTGGTTGGGTGTCCCTGGCGATTGTAAGTTCAGATTGCATTGCGTTTATTTGCAAAGACTTCACTACTAAAGTCAATTGACTCAATAAATTATTTTTAAAGCAATCAAAGCAGCTTTGGCGACAAAAAACCAATTCGAAAAATTTTCAGTTTGCATGCACATGAATGGACCTATGCACAATTACACTGTGCGAAATTAACTGGAAAAAAAAATATACATATATATAGTACATATCTATAAAAATGATAAATATTATATTTTCACAGATTTAATTTTAATAAGAATTAATATAGAGGTAATTTATAAAATTATTTAATTGCATTCGAACTGCAGCTTCGTCGGTTGGAAATATAAAATATTAAAATATATTTCTTATATAAAAAAAAAATAAATAAATAAATAAATAAAATAACATAATGATCAAAAATCATTATTTTATTTTATTTATTTTTTTTTTAATAAATAATTCTAGATTTTTTATATTTTTACGTATGTAAATATGGAAAAGGTCTTAGTACTGCGGTTTTCTATTATTTTCTTCATATGTTTTTCTTGAACATTATTTATAGACGATTTTTAGTCATTTTTATTTATTTTTTTTAGCTACCTTAATAAATTTTTTAATTTAAAAAAATGTTTAAATAGTTTTAATTTATTTAAATAAAAATTAATGTAAATTTAAATTAAAATATATATTCTCTCAATTTGTTCTTCTCTTTATAACTACAAAAGCTAATACATTTTATATAAAAAAAATTGTAAATATTATAAATCGTATCGAAACATAAAATTGCATTTTCTGTGCAATTAAAAGTTTATTTTTAATTGAATCCAAATTTAATTTATTCACTTATTTAGGCTTTGACATGTGAAAGACGTTATCCATTCATTCGGGCCAAGTGCCACACAAGAGCAACGCAAGAGCCAATGTCTCATAGGCAATATATGTGTGTTTTAATTGTATTTGAGCAGCAGCAGGTAGATGGGATAAGCACATTGATATATATTCAATTAATATGTATGTGCAACATGACAATTGGGTGGGCGGAACGTATGCACAGTGGGGCAATGCTACAGTTGTGAAATTAGCCAAATTATTGAAGTAAACAGGGCGAGTCGACTAGTCGTCTTGTTTACGCTTAAAATTTAATTTCACGCACAATTGAGTCCATGCATAATTTTGACCGGGGTGATAAATTATTGCTGTTATTGCACACGGAGGCAGAGGCGCACGCACAAAACAAGAAACAGACCCCAGAATCGACCGCAGGCAGAGGCAGAGGCAGAGGCAGAGTCCGGGCAACCGGCGTCTGAGCAGGGACTGCAAAATAATGACCCCACCTAACGGCGCCTACTACCACCCAAGGCCCTTATGCTGCAGTCCTGCTGCATTCGGGGCATCGTACAGTGGAGCAGTTGCAAGAAATATTGCTCAAATAAATGTGCAGCAAAACTTCTTCTGACTGAATATATCTATTAAGTTTTTTTTTCTACTCTCTGTATACCATATTCAATAAATGTCTTGATTGTTCTCTGTTCATTATTTTCTTTTAATTTAATCTGTCTTCTTTTGCCTCCTCAACTCTTTCTTCGACATTCGTTTTTCTTTTCTTGTCTCTACTCTTTTTTAATCAATTTTCTCTATACTCACTTTTCTCTTCTTTATAATCTCTTATTTTGTTTACTTTTACTTTCTATGGTTTTCTTTGCTCAATCTTCTCTTAATAATCTTTTACTTTATATCGTTTTCTCTCCTGATTTTTCTCTTTCCTTTGATTTATCGTCTCTTCCTTTATTTTCTTCTTTAATCATCCTTATATTTTGCTCTATTTTGCCCTCTGGCTCTATCCCTCATCTCTTTTCTGTCTTACGTCTTCCCCTTCATATCTCATTTTTTATTTCTTTTTTTCGCAACTCATTCTCTTTGTTTTTTTCTCTTCTTCTTTAATTTCTATTCTTTATTCGCTCTCCTTCAGTTTTCTTTCCTCTCTCTTCAGCACTTTTTTCGCTGTCTTCTGCGGTTTTTTTCTTCTGCCTTCTCTATTTTTCTGGTTTCTTTTCGTTCTCTTTATTCTGTTTTCTGCAGTTTTATTTCTTCTCTTTTCTCTTGACTATGTTCTCTATCTTTCTGGTTTCTTTCTTTTCTCTTTTGGTTTCTCTTCTCTTGTCTATCTTCTCTCTCTCTCTCTTTCTAGCTTCTTTTATCGCTTTCCGTTACATTCTTCTCTATTCTCTGGGAAAATCTCCTTTTCCCTTATTATTAACTCTTATATTTTATATTCCCTTTTCTTTCTAGTACTCATCCCTTTTTTGGTTTCATTTCTAACGTTCAAAATCTTCTCAGAGAATTGTTTATTATTCAAATTAAAATATATGGTTTATCGACTAAAGTAAAAAACTTCCAACTTCCACTGTGCTTCGTGGTTCCTGTCGCCTGTGCTGCGGCTGCTCGTTTGCTGCGTTCATTAATTCGCTGCCATAAAATAGCCTGCGGGGAGGGGTAGCATATTTTGCTTTGCTTGCATTTGCATACTTTCAGGGAGTAGGCACCTGTTACCGCGACCAGGACGTGGCGCTCGTCCTGGTGCCAGCCGCAGTTCAAACTCCGCATACGCCTACAACACATGTCTGCTCATAATTAATGTGTAAATTGTAAAGCTGCGCTCGCCTTCCTGGCCGTCCTGGCCCTCCTGGCCGCCCTAGTCCTCCTGGCCCTCCTGGCCTGCCTCGTCCTCGCTGTGAGGCCATGTACGACCAGCTCGACAACAAGCGTGAGGACGAGCCGAGCAGTTGGTGGAGGGGGGCAACCTGTAGGCAGCTCTATTCTAGTTAATACAATAACAACAACAACAACAACAACAACAAAAACATCAATAAACGACTCTGACCTGGTACATGCTGGGCCAAAATGCGTTTTGACGTTGCGCAAAGCTTAATTGCATTTGGCTCCACGCTCCATGGCCAGATCGGTGCACCTGGACGCAGGTGGGCGAAAAGCGATTTGGTGCATGGACAACGACAATTTATTTATGCTTTCCACGAGCTTAAATTGTTTTACCTTGACTACGATAAATTAATGAACTTGTAATGTAACAAACATTTCATATTAAATCAACAATGCAAGAAAGAAAATCTACGAGAAGGTTGAGGTAAGAATACATATGATATACATATGTGTGTGTGTCTGTATTTAAAGTGAGAAATTTAGATGAATATTAAGATTAAAATACTTTTATATTCATTAAAAAATTTTGTGCTTCAAACTAAATAAATAAATAAATATTTAAAAAAAAGTTTATATAACCAAAAGTACTTCACAAAATCTTCTAAAATCATTTACAAAAAAAAATAATAATAATAATAATAATAAAAATAAATTTAAAAAAATATTAGATATATATTTACAAAATATTCACTCACTTCTACCACTATTAAAAAAAAAAATTCATATTTAATAAATAAAATAATTTATTAAAAATTAAATAATTTGCTATTTCACTAAATTTACTACTCGTAAAAACTTAAATGTGTTTTACGTATTTCATAGCTCAAGGCTGGCTCATCATAGCCCAGCGAACGAAATTCGGAAATCTTTGAAAAAAGTTTACAATATTTTTGAAAAACAAAATGCGTGGTCAAACTGCTCGACATATCGAAAATCATTTGATTTGGTTGTATGCGAACACGATTTATGGCAAATGCCAACTGAGGCATATCCAGATCGTCGCTCAATATATTTCTCAAATACTCAACGGGATTTCTGGGCCGATCGGCGCTATACCAAACCAATAGCAAACGTATATTGAACAAGTCTGCAATCGTCTGTGGGGCAGAACATCTTTCGAGCTGAACCTGTACGCTGGTTGGCACCGACTTTTGTCTGCCTTGTTGATCATTGGATTCTGTGGAATATATGATATCTGAATTGTATAAAGTCTTCAAAACATTTGCCTCTCTACTTACCTAAAATGCAATTGCTTGAAACAACAAAGGCTAACAGCGTAACCGCAAGTAATATGATCTGTTGCATGGCTAAAATGCTCAGCTTTGACTGTGAATCACTGAAAGTTAACTACCTCTTATATACAACTTCCTCACAGCAAATCAATCACAATTTAAACATTACTAATAATATTCCATATGTATATTTAGATATACTAAATGTTGAGTAAATTAATTCATAGTAAAACTGAATCATCAGGTTTGAATCAATCAGGTTTCCCCAATATCCGAGTCTAAAACTTAAATAGCTTTATTATCTTTTGCAAACGTAATATGAATGAATTTTCATATGAATAAAAGAAAATATTTTAAGCTTTCAGAAGTTAAACTAATCAATATAAATATATTTTTTTTTTAAGAATAATTTTTGTAGATTAAAAATTTATTATAATTATTATAAATTAAAAAAGAAAATATTATTATTATATAATTACAATATATTACAAAATTAATTAATTCAGATTAGAAAAAAATAATAAAGCAAACATATACTCCAATTGGAAACGTTGAGACTAGTAAGCGCAAAACACTAAATACAAACACAAAAAATAAATAAATAATAAAAAATTGTAAATAAATTGTAAAAAAAACTTAAAAATAAATTTAAATGGCAACAGTACATAAACAATGTATTAAGCTTATTTAATTTATTTATTAATTTTCATTTCTGTTTTTGGCATTTCCTCCATTTACTGTCTTACTCACCTACGCTTATTCATCGAATTCTCTACGTAACAACACGTATGCTTGCTAAATATACCAAGTGAATACTCAATTAGTAATTTACATGATTCAGTCTCAATCAATTTTGATTAAACCTTTTACAGCCACCCTAGAATGTTACATAACAAAAAAAAAAATATATATATATATATATATATATATATATATATATATATATATATATATATATATATATATATATATATATATATAAAAAATAAAATATTTAAAAATAATATTTAAATTAATGTTTAAGAAACAAATTAAATATCATTTAATGAATCATAAATGAATAATAAATTATTAAAATAGAATAAAAAAATACAAATTGTTTCTTACAGGAAGCTTACTTTTTCACAAAGATTCTTTATATAAAGACCTCCTATATTATTTACTATTTTATATATTAAAAGAAAAAAAAAACAACTTTATTTCTATTAATGACATGTTGGCATAGTACAGTTTATTAATAAAAAATATAAACGGAGTTATGATTTATGTGCAAATTTATTTTCTGTGAAAGAGCATGAGCATCCACAATATTTAAGAGAAACTTGTTCATAAAATCTTGTCAAACTTTCAAACAAATTTGTTTCTATAAAAGACAAAGGTAAAGCAAAACTATAGTTTTTTAGTTTACTATTTTAGGTTTTTTTTTTTCATTTCTTTGCTTCCAGAGATCCGTTTTTTCTCTCTTTTATTTCAAATAATTTAAACTTTCTTTGTTATGCGCATCTTTTCATTTAAAATGCATGCTATTGCTGTTGACTTTTTGACCTGGGACAAGTTCTATTTAAGGTTGACGGAATGCGCGTAATTCTTTTGATTTGGCAGCACAATTCCGAACAATTGCTGGCCTCCTGCCGCTGCACTGGACTGGAACTAAAGCCGCTGCCATTAGTGAGATTAAAACTATGGCCAAGTCACTGTAAAGAGACACTGACAGATAGACAAAGAGAGAGAGAGAGAGAGAGAGAGAAAGTGAGTGAGAGAGAGAAGCTGTAGTGGCACTGAGGCATTGCTTTGTTTTAGCTTGAACAATGGGCATATCTCTCGTAATGACGCAATGCGTACTCATATACATTGTGCTCTACAGCACAATTGCCACAGTGCTGCTGCCAGACTATATATATATATATATATATATATACATATATATGAGATATATTGCTGTGCGATGCAGGCATCCATA
Source organism: Drosophila stalkeri (assembly GCA_035047405.1). Lineage (NCBI taxonomy): Eukaryota > Metazoa > Arthropoda > Insecta > Diptera > Drosophilidae > Drosophila > Drosophila stalkeri. Next base: position 14,253,531 of record JAWNPR010000039.1, read on the forward strand.
ACACAAAACAGTTGACACAAATGCAACAACGAACAGTGCACTCAAAATGAAACTTCATTTGGGCTCGACCGGTGGCTGGTGGCCTTACAATCATTTGTTGTTTCTCTCTAATCTAGCTTTGATGCCTTGACAACCATTCATACAATTTAGCTGTATAAAATGCAGTTCAATTTGTTTAATTCAGCATATTGTCTAATGTCCACAAATCATGGAGCAGGACACCCTAGTTGTTGCCATTGTCATTGCATTAGCTCTGGCAGTTCTGTAATTGACAGTTGAAATGCGAAAATCCCATTTGACATAAGCTCGCATTTGGACAAGCGTAATTTGTAGTATGGCAAATAATTCAAATTAAACAACCAGTCATTAATAATCATCACATATATAAATAATGTGTGTGAGTTTGAATTAAATTTTATGCCCACTCTAAATCGAAAGCCAAAAACTCTGCCTGCAAAATTTTCAACTGATTCGCTTAACAAAAGTTATCCTCGGCACATTTAGTGCTCTACTAATTTAATGAAATTAAGCTCGTTGCGAATACCTAAGCTCATTAAAAGCTTAATTTTGATTTTCTAAAGCTATTAAACACAATCAGTGCACTTGATTAATCTAATGGGCTTGTCAAAGGATTAAATGAACATGGAGAACTTTTTATTTTAGATTTTTAGGGTCTATAATATAGTGCGAAAGGTGTATTTGTATAGGGTGTATCCGAAAATGTTTACATCATAAATATTACACATTTTGAAAATATAGAGAAAATAAAAAAATAAAATAAAATATTTTAATTACATTTTTTTTAATGACTTTTATTTTACAATTTTTTTTTTAAGTAACCAAAACAAAAACAATTTTTAAATGTATAATTATATTTAGCCAGAGTATATATATAAATTATGATAACATTTGGTATGCTTTAAATTCAATTTTATTAAAAATAAGAAAGTAAATCAATTTTTAATTATTTTTTTTAACAATTTCCTTGCAAAAACTAAAAAGTATTTTTAAGTGTATTTAAATATATAATTATTTTTAGCTATAGTATATACATATTTAAATTATGATAATATTTGGTATGTTTTTAATTCAATTTAATTAAAAATAAAAACACAAATGAATTTTTAATAATTATTAAACAAATTTTTAAAAAGAGTAACTAAAAAGTATATATATTTTTAATTTATAAATGATTATTTTTTATCTCTATACATTTAAATTATAATTATGTTTGGTATTTCGGAAAATTTAAATTAATCTAAAATAAAAACATAAATCAATTTTTAATTAATTTTTTTTGTTGCGAAAAGTAACTAAAAAGTATTTTTTTTTTTATAAATATAAATATAAATATATAATTAATTGTATCTTTATTTTTAAATGTAAATTATTATCTTGTTTATGTTTGGAATTTTGAAAAATTCAAATTAAATTTCCAGCGTATTTACCGCCAAAAAGTTTCTTTGCCCAACAACAAGCACTTGAGATCCTTTCTTGTGGTGGGCGTGTTCATTGCAGGTGTGGGGGGAGGTAACTGAAAGAAGTAAAAGTAGAAGAAGAGAAATGTGCGCAGTGCGCGGTTACAAATTGCTTTGGCTGACTTTGTTGTGGCTTTTGGCCAAGTTGGCTTACTCTTAACTTATTACCTGATTCAATTTGATTACTTATACGTAGGGAGCCAACGCGCCGCATGAGTTATGAATCAAATTTAAGTTCCATTTTTGCGTTTGACATTGGCAAAACATTTCAACATAAGTATTTCCTTGTTTCCATTTCTTTTCTTGGCTTTACCACACCTAAAAGCAACACAATCAAATGACGCTCATATATCTTGGGGGCAATACGGCGAGTAGACGAGGTAAGTCACCAATAAATGGCTCTGGCACTGGCTCTAGCTAGGCTGGCAGCGTTGGGCTGTGGGCACTGCTGGCTGGAGAAATTGGTTGAAATTGTTTGGCTTGAGCATTGTGCATTTGTTTGCCAGGCAATATGGTCGCCAGCAGTTTTATTAAATTCTTACAAAGGCTTCTCCTTCGCGTCCAAAAGAAAAGGCAATAAAAATCATTTAACAAAGTCAAACAACAATAAAAATTAAACTTTGCCGTCAACACAGCACAAAAAAAAAAAAAAGAAAGCCAAATGGGACGGGTATGCATGACTATGCGATGCTTTGTAGGCAATTGTGTAGAGCTATGATCAATATATGATAGAGAAATAGATATGGTTAGACCATTAAGTATATAAAACTGAATAAGAAACTATTTAGTAAAGCATTTCAGTCGGCTATAACTGACTGTTTAATACTCTGTATTTTGGCTTGATAATTGCTAAAGTTCTCTCTAACAAGAGTTAAGAACTTACATAAATACCTAAACTAATACAAGTTTACACTACTTTAAACGAAAACCAATATACTCTGCCTTAAGTGCCAAAACAGTGTATATTAAAGTAAAAGTGGAGGCAAAGTTGGCAGCAGCCAAGCATAAAAAGACGCTGAGCAAAGCGCACAGCGCAAAAGGCAAAAGTACATAACAAAAAGAAAATTAAATAATAAATATAAAATATAAATATAGCATAGAATGCGAACTGTTCTGAGTGGTGCAAAGCGTACAAAAAAAAAGAAATAAATAAATAAATAAATAAATGAAAAAAAAAACTTTTGCGAAATTAATTTCGAAAATCTACTGCAACTCCTAAAAGTCATGTGTGTGTTGTCATCGTCGTCAAAGGACACAGGACGATGGCAATTTATTATGTCATGCCTCGTCAGGCAGCGCCTGATGAAAAGGCAAAGGCAAAGGCAAAGCCAAAGGCGAACCCAAAAGGCAATGCCAAAGCCAATGCCAAAGCCAAAGGCAACGACAACGGCAACGGCATCATCATAAATCAATCCATTTGACGAGCTCAAGCCGGAGCAGTGCGACGAATTTAATTACACTTAAGCGAATCGTTGGCCAAAATGAAAATGAAAATCGTCATACGTTTTGCCAAACCGTACACTGTGAGTGCTTGTTCCACTTTTCTTCAGTTTCCAGTTTCATTCACCTCTTGCCGCAATATAATTCGATACGCTGCGATGCAATAATCCTAAGTGCTGGCCCCAACGGTAGCATGACTCTAACAAAAGCCTCAAAAAAGGGACGACTCTTGGCTAACCACAAGAAGCCAACACGTGTTCTTGGCCAAATAACGTTGCCAGAGGTGGCTGATGGATTGAGCTTGATAAGGGAGGGAGAGCAAAGGAGAGAGAGAGAGAGAGATAGAAATCGAAGTTCGTCAGAGTAGATATGAACAGAGATTTTTAATTAACTTTAAAGTTTTAATAAATGAAAAAATCAGCTTATAGAAATTTAAATTCTTCGAATGCCTTGCGTGGAAATTTAATATTAAAATTAATTTGAATTAGCTTTTAGGCATAAAAGCAGATCTTTTGCGGGAGTTTTTGGTAAATTGCTTCTGGCTCACACTTTCCGTATCTCTCTCATTCGCTCACTCTCTGTCTCTATCTCTGTCTTCTCTTTCTGTCTCTACCTCTCTCTCTCTCTTTCTCTCTCTTCCTTTCTCTTCTATTTCTGTCTCTCAGAGTCTTTTTCTCTCTCTCTCTCTGTCTCTCTCTCTCCTTCACTTACTCCTCTACCAAATATTTATTATACAATTTTAATCTGATTAATAGAAAAAAAAAAAATATCGAAAAAGCTTTTAACCAAGGTTCCATGAAAATTAATATTTCATTAATCAATCAATTTTATAAATTTTAATAAATAATAAACTTAATAAATTTTTTTATATTTAAGACTAAATGATGTAAATTTGAATTTCAGGTCTGCAATCGTATATACTCCTTTTCATTCATAACTATTATCCACTTGATAAATAGAGCATTTGAACTGATGTCAACATTTCTGCTCTTAGGCAAAAATCAACTCTGACATCTGGAGGAGACAACGTGCTTCAAATGTCAGCTAAATGTCATTCGTCACATTCAGCAAATGATTTGCCAGGTGAAATTCAGTAAGTTTGAATGAAACTATTCCATGTTCAGGCAACTGACGGTGTTTCACCCACTCACCCACTCACCCACTCATCCACTCATTCACTTCACCCACTCGCTAAGTCGCGAAATTTCCTTTGATTTTTGCCAAGGCAACTTGCCTCATCAGCAATTCGCCTCGAGGTGGAGCCGCAAAAACTATTTTACCAGCTTCTGATGAAACATGTAAAATGCAAACGAATTTTTTAGCACGCACAAAACTTTGGGGTTTTTTTTTTTTTTTTTTTTTTTTGAGGGCGGGGGAGGAATGGAATGAGCGCTGCTCCAATTACATTTTGAAGGAAGTAAATACTCTGGAAGAGGAAGAAGCACTCAGTTTTTTTAGGCTAGATGGGAAGAAGTTTCAAGTTTGTCATGCGAAAATCATACAAAACTTGGGTTTTCGTGTGCTCACGAAAAGTAATTGAGGCGGAAATCCCTAATTGGCACCTTCAAGTCAGCCTCAACGACGACGGCGACGACGACGACGAAAAAGAAATCAGAGCAATAGAGCCGAAAAAGGAAAAGACGACGACGACGCCTGGCAAAGAAACTTGCATACCAAACACACACACACACACAAACACTCTATAAGAGTGTATTATTTTCTACCCTGGTGTGTGTGTGTGTTGGGTAGGAGGCGTGGCTTTGGCCGCACACGTAGTAGCATGCAAATGGGAAAACTTTGCTCATCAGCGCGCACAAATTGAGTGAAATTATCAGTTCAAGTGAAATTTACACTTGAATGTCGGTCGCAGCTCTTAACGCGCTCAGCTCACAGCTCGCAACTCGCAACTTGCTCCAATGCCTCTGGTTATAAGTACATTATGCGTATTACCCAGCAATATTTCTAACACAATCATAATGAAGTGGCGTGTGCTCGACGAGCATATACCCTCTAAGCTGACATTTTATTTTTATTTTATTATTAATTTAAATAAATATAAATTATAAATAATGTAATAATTAATATTATATAATATATGTAATTTATATTTTAATATTTTTGTAATATTAACTTATTTATTTATCAATTATAACAACCATGAAATTATTTTTTAGAGTAACTCTAGCATATAATATAATAAAGTTAAATTAATAATTAATTTTAAATGAAGAAATTAGCATATAATAAATAGTTTTATGTTTATTATATATATTGCATTTAATATAATAAAGTTAAATTATTATTTAATTAATTTTAAATTTACAAATTAGCATATAATAAATAGTTTTATTATTTTTATTTATATTTATATTTATTTATTTAGTTATTAAAATAAAAAAATTATATATAATATATAGTTTTAATATTTGTTTAAGTTATTAAATTTTAAATTTCTTTTTTTTTTAATTGATATATATTTAATAAAAAAAATCTATATTTATTGATCACTTCATTATAATTATTTAAAATTAAAAAAAAATTTTTATACTACAAGAAATAATGCAAAGACTTTTTTAAATAAATATATAAATGTATTTTCTTTAATTCAACAAAACAAGCTTAAATTTATTTACTTATATAGATATATGTATATGCAAAAAATGTCTTAAAAAGGTTTTGAGAACAACAAGCTTTTTGAAAGAAATGTGTTGTAAATTTGTTGTTCAAAAAATTAATTAGTATTAGCAATGAATACTTAATAATGCCAACTTTTATAACGTTCCGTTCTTTTTTTTTTTTTTTTGCATTACAAATCATGTCACACGTCTATCATGCCCACATCATCAAAGACATCCTTCAACGGTATCAGATATATTCATGCTGCTAATTTCGTCTCGCTACACGCGTCTATTTCTGGAAATTCAATTAAACACATGAAAAGCGAGGAAAAACATGTGTGACACGTCCCGATAATTTTCCAGCTGGCATTCGGTCCCAGCCTTTTTGGCCTAGTTAATTGTGAACTACGACTTGGCAGCGACACTTGCAAACTTCACAGATACTTTTTGCTACGCTCCGCTGCGAGTCAAGCGTCTCTCCTCTGGCAAGTTCCAATTGAGTTGAGGCCAACAACAACAGCAACAACAGCAACAACAACAACTATGCCACATCGACTCATATTCCAGATGCTAGGCTAGGATAGTAGTCAACTCGAATTGCTAATTGCCATAAATTGGTTTCGGCTGGACGTTTTAATGACTTGCCAAATGTGCGATAATTTGTGCTATTAAGAATGTTGCCAAAATGTTGCCCCCAAAATGCAATATGAAAAAGCAATATAACTCATACTACTCACACTTGCAATTATTATTTTAAATTACTTTTCTAGTTGCTGCTTTACTCCCTGCTTTACTCTTTGCTTTGCTCCCAGCTTTGCTGGTCTGCGCTCGATAGAAAAGGTTTTTTTTTTCTATTTATAAAGCGAGAAGTTTGTGTTGTGGACATGGAGTAAATGTCTTCTGTGAACTTATTGAGATGTTTTTAGAGAGTATTTGTAAGATATTCAAGATCATACCCGAAATAAAAACAAAGGCTTGCGTTTGTATGTACACACATGAATAATTATATACAAAGTAAGCTCTGACTCTCATATATGGCTGGCATACAAACAGGTATGTTTGTAGCATAGTCATTAAAATTCACTCAAATTTGTGACATTTACATTCTTACTCAGCCAATGCTCTTTACAGTTGGCGATCGACTCAAATAGTTGCATTAGTATTAGTGAGAGATTGAGCGCTTGCATAGAGAGTTGCTATAAAATTCAAATGAGTTTGCTCTTTACATTCGCGCGCTGCTCATCCCCCCGATCTTACTCGCTCATTTTTAATACGAAAGACAGAGACAGGTACACAGTGCATTAATATTAGTGAGAGCCTAAGCGCTTTTTTAGAGTAGCTGTAAAATTCGAGTGAGCTTGCTTTGCATACGCGCTTCACTGCCTTAGCTTCTATCCGCTCACTGCGAAAGAGAGAGAGAGAGACAGATAAATAGTTGCGGTAGTTTAGAGATTGAGCGCATTTAGGGAGATGCTGCAAAAAATATCATTCGAGTGAGCTTGCGCACTTGATTCCCTTTGCATTCGCCCATTCTCACTCCGATAGAAACAGAAAGGCAAAAATAACTGTTGCTGATGGACAAAGATTACTTTGTTGTTGCAATGTGAGTGTGACGTGACTTCGGACAAGCTCGCTAAGATTTCATTGGAATAGGAAATGAACAGTCTGCAAAATCACTTGATGAAAGGCGGAGCATTAGCGAAGTTGCCTTAAAACACAGTTATAAATGTTTTCAATGAGAATCAAAGGCAATGTATGTTAAATACATAGTAGCTGGGCTGAGAGTGAGTAAGTATATAACAAAGATTGTTAAATAGTTATAAAACTAATCACCATATTTTTGTTTTTTTTTTTACTTATTTTATTTATTTATTTACTATATTTTCCAGATATAATATCAACGTACTCGAAAGTCATAGCTCTTATGCATATACTCGACTTAATTTATCGTCTATCAAGTCCCCCTATGTTGCTCTTATTCAAGCAGAGCAACAAATTCAAGTAATCAACTGTAGTCGATCATCTCAAGTTAACGAAGTGAAATTATCGTAACTCTTGCCGCAAATGTTCAATGCCCGCCAGCTACCACGCTCCATGGCCCCACGCCCCACGGCCTACTCCTGCTCAAGCCACCAACTGTGCAACAGTCATTAGTGCAGCACACAGCGCACATACAAAGGCAAGTAGTGTGCATTGGGCCAAAATCAAAGTTCATTATTGCTGCAAATTGTGGGCGCAAGCACAATCAAACCGACTCAGCCAGGCCGTTGCACATATGCGAGTCGTATACGCAATATTAATACCGAACTGCACTGAACTGAACTGAACTGAACTCAACTGAATTGTTGGTCTATTGATCAACTTGCTGCTCAAAGATGTTATTTACCAAAAGAGCCAAGAAAATGAGCAATGCATGGCACATAAATCACGCGGAGCATGCGGTGTCTGTCGAATAGCCAGAGGGAGCAGAGCAGAGTGGGGGCTGAGTAACGGCTATAGTTCTGGTCGCCAAAAGGCGAGCTCATCAACTAAATGCAAAGGCTGCAACGGCTGCTACCCAGAGAGCAGCTCGACAAATGCTGTACTACAAGAATAATTGACGACGACAATGGATAATGAGCACAGACAGAGAGAGTAAGAGAGAGAGAGAGAGAGAGAGAGAGAGAGAGAGAGAGAGAGAGAGAGAGAGACGGACTCTCACACACACAAGACAAGGCAAAGGCAAAGGCAACAACACTGAATGCCTGTCTGCAGGATGCTTCTGCTTTCTGTGTGAGCTCTGACTCCGACTCCAGCTCTGGCTGTGTGTACGCTGTCTATCTGGCTATTATAATCCTGCGGAAACACTTGAAAATGATGGATGAAAATTATCGTTTTCTGCAACGCATGCAAATCCGTTAAATTACTTTCAAATGATTAATGCACTGACATTGGCGAAATTTTCAACAGCTAAATGCAACGACTATCGCTTACCGCATCATCATCATCAGCAGCAGGAGCAGGAGCAGGAGGAGCAGCAGAAGCATTAAAAAACAAACCCAAACATAATTAAACCCAGACACAGAGTAAATTGTGCGCGTGCTCAGAAGGAGTGTGCGACTGGAAGATATCCTGAAATCTTGGGAAGAGAACGTCGAAGACTTAATAAATGAATTTTATTTACTTCTTTTCGATTAAACGATAATGTAGGCATCCAAGTAATATTATAATATTATTTGAATATTTTATATGTTATGCCTTATGACAACCCATATACCAAATTTGATTTATGTTGTTTCTTTAATCTGCAATCGATAATTATCGATTTATATACAAATGTATTATACTAGGCACATACCAAAATATATTGAATTAAAATGATAAACTGGCTATGCATACAATAAAAAAATAAATTTAAAAAGATAAAACAATATATATTGATATACAATAAGATCTATCAATAATATATAATATAATATGTACAGAAAAGTAGATAAAATAAAGAAATATGTATAATATAGTAAAAGAGAAACAGATAGACATGGGAATAGAATTATATCGATACACTCTATATGTGATTTACCCTAATAGACAGAACTTATTCTTAACTTTCCCCTATACCCTCTATACCCTATACTCTATGCCCAACAATCCCTTCTCTTATACATTCAAGATATTAAAAAAAAAAAAAAAAAAAAGACGACCACAACCGAGGACAGTTGTTGAGCTTCATTTGAAATTCATATTTTAAATATTCGTCAGTCAATTAGAGAGCAAAAGACTCGACACCAAATTTGCATTCGAGCGTAAAATTATCAAATTAATATTCAGTCACCTCGAGAATGGCTGGAATGTATTTGGCATCATAGAGCAGATAAGGGCAAAGGACAATGTGGCTGTGACTCTGACTATGGCACAGGACATTCGCATGTCTAGGCAATAAATGTCGAGAAGTTTTTGAATGTAGATGTCGTCAGCATTGCGCATATTTCGGCAAGTTGTCAACGCAAATGGAAAACTTGCTCCAACAATGTCAATTTGATGAGATATTTAAATATGCTCACTCCACAATGTGTGTGTGTATGTGTGTGTGTGTGTGTGTGTGTGTTTGTCCAACCTGTGCTAATTGGAAGCTTTGAGTTCAACAGGGCACAAGTCATGCGCTTAAGCAACAGCAGCCAGAATTATTTAATGACATTGGCTTAAAGTGAAAGCCCATGGATTAATCCTGTAAAGTAAGAAGTATTTTTTTTTAAGATAATGTGATAAGTAAAGTAAAATGAAGAGGAATATAATTAGTTATAAAATTCTCAGAAATATATTTGAAAGCTATTTTAAAAATAATATAAACTAATTGAAATATTGTAATTAAAAACTATCTTGAATCTTCTATCTATAGAGAATATTCTTTGAATTGTAAATAAACTAATGAAACAAATGTACATATGATTTATTTATTGATTATATAATGTAATAAAATAACTCTATTACTTCTGCTTCTATTTGAATTTGAACTGTACGATAATTTAAATTAAATATAAAAATATGAATATTCAGTAAATCAGATTAATTTCCTCTTATTATATGCAACTTTATATGAGTACTAAAAGCCCAAAATAATGAGCTTAGTGCTGCTTAAACAGCTTAGGCTGGCAGCTGAAAATTCAATGGAAATGGCAATGCAGCAAGTATCTGACTAAGCTCTTGTAAATGGGCATTGAGCATGTATTTATTATCGATTCAATTAATTAGTTGAGCACAAAAGGGCTAACAATTCTTATGCAGTGCTAACAAATAGACCAAATCAATGCTAAAATGCATTCTATTGAATATATATGTAGCAATTTTGGACCATTATCAAATTTTAAATGCACTGAGCCCCAGCCTGGACGAGTTGAGTATGCTTGAATATACTTGTTATGCATACAACAATAAAATCGACAGATGAGTTGCTCACACACACACACACACATTGGTTGCTTGCCAACCAATTCGTGTAGCAAACTAAGTCGTTGCCACGCCCACTGCCCAGCATAGTGAATCCAGTAACCGCACAACACACACACACACACACACATGCAAATCTAAGGCACTTGTGAGGCTAGCTCGATTGTCCCTTTTCTATTTTCTATTTGCTATTTGCTGTTTGTATGCAATGCCTCTGACCACTTGGCTGCCTGCTGCTGCTGCTGCTGCTGTAGCTCAAGTTTCTGCTCGTAGCTCATGCACAGTTTTTTATCTAAAGCCAAAGTGGAATATATTGAGATGGGCCGACAATGCGCTGTGAATTGTGGTGTGTGTGAGTGTGTATGGACATGGACATGGACATGACCATGGACATATTACGAGCTAGAGCTGGGCCCATATCATTAAGTTTGCACAATGAAGACACACACACACACACACACATTCACATTCACATTTTGTTTGTCAGTCTAAAGCCAAAAAATAGAAAAAGAGTTGGAAGAATAAAGAAAACTAAAATCCATAAAAGCGTAGAATGGATAAGTACCGGGGTATTGTATGAAGCATGGAGATTGCTGCAATCTATTGTTGCCTGCCACTTTGTTAAATTTTTCAATCGAACATTGAGGCTTCAAGGGGGATGTCTTTGTGGTTATTGTGGCAATTTCAAACTCAATACTCAATTTCTCAATTTATTTCTGACTTATAGAGAAAACGCATGATGAAATTTTATGAATTAAATTAATTTAGAATTAGTTTTGTAATAACAATTTCATCACTTGAATGAATATTTAATATTATTTTAAATTGCCGTTATGGCGCAACAAGTTTGGCGTCGCTGATAAGATAAGTATTTCAATTTCAAACAATTTCATAACCCGGGCTCTCAATTGCTATCAAAGATATCGATAACTTTTTAAGAGGCGCGCAAATCAAACCGCGTTGGAAAATGTATAAGCAGCCAGCACTTATAACATATAAATTGAGATTTCAAAACAACAAAACAATTTAGTATATATTTTATATTTACTATTGGTTAAAATGTAAATTAAATTATATTTACAATTTATACCGCACCCTTCTAAGTTTATCGGTGTTGTAAACGCATGAAAAACAAACGAGCTCACTTCATTGATCTGGCAACACTCCCGGGGGGTCAACGCTTGTTCAGCCCTGTCAAAATTTGCAAAAAGTTTTTACCACACACTCTCGCGTCAATCAAATCCCCAACAACGCGTAGTATTAATGTGTTAGAATTTAAATAGACCATTAACAAATTGTTGTGCAAATTGCAAGAGAGAGGAGCGAACTAAAGCGTGCTTACACTACTGCCAGCTGACTGAAAAATGGAAGCGCTTATTCCAGTTATCAACAAATTGCAAGATGTCTTCAACACCGTCGGCTCTGACTCAATACAATTACCGCAAATTGTTGTACTCGGCAGTCAGGTAAGCGACACCAGCAATCCGCGCAACACTTGGGTAGCGTCCAAATGCAAGCGATTATTAAATAATGTTTGAGCAACGACGACAGCTGACCAAAAATGGAGCTATTTAAGATTTTGCACGCACCCCAAGTGCTATTTGACATATTTTCATTATATAACGGTGCTCTCCACTCTTGTTTGGCCCATGCCGATGCCGGCACGTAATAACAAATTGTTTTCAATTGCTGACAAATAGATTTGTAATGAATATTGTGTCATTTCTTTGATATTGTTTATATAATTAAACTGTAAACTCAACTGCTTTTGTGGCTATATGAAAAATCGATATTGTGTGCATAGTAAATGGAACAAAAGCAGCTGCTGCTGTGACACATTCCCATACAAAAACAGCAAAAAAAACACTCGCACACACACACACTCAAGCATTGTTATACAGATTCAATTTGTTGATTTTATGAATCGGTTGCAATTAGGTCTTAATTGCCATATTCAAGTTTGCTTTGTTTCTAGATCTGCTTTCCTTATCGAATACTGAATCAAATCTGCTTCATATTTCAGCTAGATCAGCTATAATCCTATAGAGCCTATATTTACATATAGGCTATAACGCCGACCTTTGTATTTGTATAAGGAGCTCTAGAGTGGACCTTTATGACATATAATAAATAACGAAGGCAGCTGTCCAAATTTATAATTTACCGTTTTTAGCTGACTTGTAGCTGGATATTGATTGTAGTTAATAATTGAGATTTATCCCATTATACAATATATTTAATATATGTCGATCCTTAGATTTGAATTTATGTAATATAAAGCAAGATTTAGTTTTCTTTAATTTAATAGTAATAACAAAAATTGTATAACTGATTTTAGATCAATTTTAGATCAACATTAATTGTTATTTAAGAATTCAGATCTCTTGCAATTTACAATATATGTATATTATATCCTAACAAATATGTGAAACTTTTACAGAAAAGACTCAAAACTATAATTAATATATCTAGAGTGGACTTTGAGGGCATATTTTGAGATCAGTCTGTTTGACCGATTTTTGAAGTAAAGCTGACTTAATTTCAAGTTTTTAAAAATCAATGTATATATGATTTATATACTATAAGCTTCATAAGAAGTGGGAAGTGAGAAAAGGTCGACAGCAGCAAGAAAAAAATTCTCAATTTAAGCTGAACCCACTTTACTTAACTTTACTTTAGGGCAACAACCCCCAATGAACTTTTAACAAAGAAAGAGATGCTGTTTAAATATTACTTAAATAACACTTAAGAGTTTCTTCTTCTTTCTTATACAAACTTATGTCGTTATATTAAGTAACTCCGGCACATGTCTAGCTCAAGTGCTAAACTTGTATAGATTGCAGATAAGAAAATATGTATGTGAGCTAATCGGAGCATTGGCTTTCTGGCTGCACTAGTAGATATAATGTATAAGAACATGATTATATAGACTCTTACAAACTCAATCATTTTATTTCATTTCATTTCTGTATTTGTTTGCAGAGTTCAGGCAAAAGTTCCGTCATCGAGAGCGTGGTGGGACGTTCGTTTCTGCCACGAGGCACAGGGATTGTCACGCGTCGTCCGCTGGTGCTGCAATTGATCTACTGTCCACTGGATGATCGCGAGAATCGCTCGGCAGAGAATGGTGAGAACAAAATAAATCATATAAAAAATATATCCAAATTAATTATCCTCTCTCTCCCTCTCTTCTAGGCACTGTTAATGCAGAGGAATGGGGACGCTTTCTGCACACAAAAAAGTGTTTCACGGACTTCAATGACATCCGCCACGAGATCGAGAACGAAACGGAACGTGTGGCGGGCAACAACAAGGGTATTTGTCCGGAACCCATTAATCTAAAGATATTCTCGACACGTGTTGTCAACCTGACCCTGGTTGATTTGCCAGGCATTACCAAAGTGCCCGTCGGAGATCAGCCCGAGGATATTGAATCCCAGATTAAAGATTTGGTTGTCAAATACATTGAGAATCCCAATTCGATTATTCTGGCCGTGACGGCGGCCAATACGGACATGGCGACCAGCGAGGCGCTCAAGCTGGCCAAGGATGTGGATCCCGATGGCAGGCGCACACTGGCCGTGGTTACCAAACTGGATCTCATGGATGCTGGTACCGATGCGATTGATATACTCTGCGGTCGGGTTATACCCGTCAAACTGGGCATCATTGGTGTGATGAATCGCTCGCAACAGGACATCATCGATAAGAAGGATATCGATGATCAAATGAAGGACGAGGCGGCGTTCCTGCAACGCAAATATCCCACGCTGGCCACACGCAACGGCACACCCTATCTGGCCAAAACGCTGAATCGCTTGCTGATGCATCACATACGCGACTGCCTGCCCGACCTTAAGGTGGAGCTATGTTTAATAATTCTATATTCTAGTTTATTAAATTTATTATTGTATAATTTTAGACACGTGTGAATATTATGTCCACACAATTCCAATCGCTGCTGAACTCCTACGGCGAAAACGTGTCGGACAAGAGTCAAACGCTGTTGCACATCATAACAAAGTTCTCCAGCGCCTATTGCTCCACGATTGAGGGCACGGCGCGCAATATCGAGACAACTGAGCTGTGCGGCGGCGCACGCCTTTGTTACATCTTTCATGAGATATTTGGGCGCACACTGGACTCGATACACCCGCTGGCGGGCTTGACGAAAATGGATATTCTGACAGCCATACGCAATGCAACGGGTCCGAGGCCAGCACTGTTTGTGCCCGAGGTCTCATTCGAGCTGCTGGTGAAGCGGCAAATTCGACGCCTAGAGGAACCTTCGCTGCGCTGCGTGGAGCTCATCCATGAGGAGATGCAACGCATTGTGCAGCACTGCGGCAACGAGGTTCAACAGGAAATGCTGCGGTAGGTCAAATGAATAGCCAAAGCATTCGCTCTCTTATGCTCTTCTGCTTTGCAGTTTCCCCAAGTTGCACGAAAAGATTGTGGATGTGGTGACACAGCTGTTGCGTTGTCGTTTGCCTGCGACAAATGTCATGGTCGAGAATATTGTGGCCATCGAGCTGGCCTATATCAATACCAAGCATCCCGATTTCCACAAGGAAGCCGCATTGGTGCCCAGCTCTACTTAAAACGGACAGTGATCCGTTTGCGCAGTTGCGTCGAGCGAATACGCCACGAAATACTATGTCGCCGCAGGTCTCCTCCCACAATTCGGTATCGCAGAGCCAGCAATCGTCACAGCAACAGCTGCAGACACAACAACAACAGCAGCAGCAACAACAACAACAGCAGCCGCAGCAAAATGAGAACCATGAGCAGGTAAAGATTATATTAACGTATTGCATATGAGATCATTAACTGAAGGGATTAGATGTAGGGTAGTAATTAGTTAAAGACTTAAGACTGTAATCTAGCAATGGACAAGCTATTGTGAAACTGCTTTAAATATAAAATATTATATGTAGTAGAGTATAGAAAGTATAAATATGAAATATTGATTGTATTATAGGGAAAGTATTATAGCTTAAGACTGTAGTTTAGCAATCTCTTTAAATATGCATTGATTTAGCTGCAGAAGGCAGCTTCTATTTGTTTATGTAGAAAACTGAGCCATAGATTCCATGCTTAAGATTAAGAACAAGGCAAATTCTTATGTAAAACAAATCAGCTGGTATATGAACAATTTATTGTGGCTTTTTAATGGATTCCTTGTGGCTTTTAATATAAACAACTCAGCTAAATTTATTGATAAACAAAATCAGAATTCACAAATACCTGAGCAAAGTCTTAAGTTTAGCAATTGTAAAGCTTCCTTAAATATAAAATATTTTTGCATTAACTGCAGAAAGTATTTTATATATAGTTTTTTATAATGATATCGAAGAAAACTAAATTTAATGTAAAATCAATTAATATATTACGTGGCTTATTAGTATGTTAGTAAGCCTGTTGAAATTATTGATAGGGAAAACCTGCATAGATGTTTCATATGTTTATAATTATACTTTAATCATAGCCAATCAACAATTGGATAACTTCCACAACTAACTCAATTTCAAATTCAAGCTAAAATATTTTAAATATACAGAAAATATAAATAGCAGATCGATTTTTTTTACCAACTCTTACAAAATGCAGCTGTGCCTAAGATAAGATTATAATATCTCACACAAGTAATTCAATATTCATATTTTATATATTTATACAAATCAACCAATTTTTGGCTTCCCTGCTGTTATCATATCAGTTAGTTAATTTAAGACTTTTTGTTTGAATTGATTTTTATTTTCGTAGATTTCGACAACATTTTATGGGCTGCTCTTGTCAAGGGTATGTAAGCGACAGTGTGAATGCTTTCCCTTGTGTTACAGTCATGAAAAAAAAAAGAACTCTTCTATGCGAATAACGCAATCATTAATAATTATTAATCATGTTAACTTGAGCACGCCACACAGCTACAGCCCCTAGACATCAAATGGCTAACCCTTTAGCAATAATTGAAAAAAAAAAAAAAATTGAAAATACAAATATTAATTATATATATTTTGCAGAATCACAATGGCGAAAACTCAACGGGTTCGTGGCTATCAAATATTTTACCACCCGCACCGAATCGTCCCGATAGCACTGAGAACTCGGCTAGCAATACGCCAGTGCATAATAATATAACACCACTGAAGCCGGTTAATCTGCTGCCCGATGTGCCGGCACTGGCTAATCCACGTCGGCTCACGGATAAGGAGCAAAGGGATTGCGATGTGATTGGTTAGTTTGATATCGGAAGAAACTCTCGCTCATTGACTAATCTTAATCTCTTCCAACTTATAGAGCGGCTGATTAAATCGTACTTCTATATTGTGCGCAAATCCATACAAGACTCTGTACCAAAGGCAATTATGCACTTTTTGGTTAACTACGTTAAGGACAACCTGCAAAGCGAGCTAGTCACACATCTGTATAAATCGGATAAGGCCGAAACGCTGCTGAACGAGTCCGATCACATTGCAGTGCGCCGAAAAGAGGCTGCAGATATGTTAAAGGTGATTTTAAAACTATTATTGAATTCAAATTGTTTATTAACTTGATATATTATTTGCTTTGTAGGCGCTCACTCGTGCGAATCATATTATTAGCGAAATACGCGAGACACACATGTGGTAGAGTGCCTCGACCAGATAGAACAGAGAGAGGGAGCGGCTGGGAGGAAGTATCCCAAGAAATTATAGCGCACTATTTATTGAAAATGCAACAACTGCAGAAACAGCAATAGCTACTATCGAAAAGAAAAATAATACAAAACAGAAGTTCTCCGCTTTGTTGAATGTTTCCCCAGAACATTAGCACATTTCATACGGGCTAAGAAACCAGACCATCATATTATATTAGATTTAAGTATATACAAATACTTTTCAAACATTTCTTCTCGTCGTTTTCTTATCACTGCATTTGAAGAGACTCATCCGCAGAGTTAGCATAGAGTATCTAAGGAAGCATTTGCTAGCATTTCGCCTTCGTCTTCATCAGCTTTGATTTGAATCCATTTTGACCATTTTGCATGTGAGATGTGATGACGGCTGTTGTCGTAATCGATTTGTTTTAAGTTAATGAAAGCACCTATTACATTTTTGAATAGTCAAATAAAATCAGAAACGGTTGATTAAATAATTAACTAAATTTGTACTTATTAAATCAGTGAGCGAGTGACAAATGCTAAATCTCAAATTAAGTTTGATTGGATTGCGCCACCAAATCATTTGTGTTCAAGTCAATTCAAGTTTTATTCATATATTTATTTACGATTTTAATCCTTGATTCCTAGGGGAGTACACTAGGCAGTTTTTTAATAAACACTTTTAATACTTGAATACGAGCTAAAATCTATTCTGAAAAACTTTTGTCTTTGTAATTGCGGCAAAAATGAAACTAACGCTCGGACTTCGGTTCGAGTGTTTTACTACGGCTTCTCTCAAGTAGCAGAAACTACAATAATTATGACTAATTAATATATATGTTGGTTTATGGTTGTTTGTTCCTGTTGGTACAAGGACAGGGACTCCGACATGAACCGTGCTTAATGAGGGAACTCCCCATTAAGCACGGTTCGTGTCTGAGAGCACGCGTACGATGCAACCGACGCCGCCCTTGGCGAACGCTTTCTCGTGCCACTGCAGCAGATGCCCGCTGGAGCCCTCAGAGGGCGTTTCAAATCCTCGATAAATATACTTCATGAGCACATCAATCAGATCGTTTTGCTCCACCGAATCGATAGCTTGATCGATTTGCGTTGACTTAATTGATAAGAGCACGCGCAACGTTATGTTCAGGGCGTTGTCCTGAGAATCAGAATTGTGATAAGCATGTTTCATGTTGACGCATTTCTCTCAACGTACCTTGACGTTTTGGTTTTTACAGCGTAGCGGCGCATTCTGCAGCGCACTGAGCAGCGCCTCGACACCTTTGCCTTTGGTTAGCAGCGATGTGATTTCATTCTCATCTGGGCCAACTGCGGCACTGTCGACGCCGTCGTCTTCTCTGAAGTTATCTTCATTGTACTGATCTACATCAATTTTCCGAAATGCATTGCTGGATGTATTTTTAGCCATTGTATTGACACACAACTATAATTTTTCCACTTCTTTTATATAGTGAAATGATTCACGAAATACCTAATCGGCGATGATGTAGGGCTGCAAAATTCGAAAAAAGAGTACAGGTTGCCAACACCGAGCTGAATTGTGTGCAGCCCTGGCAGCACAACAATAACAGCAAGATTTCAACGTAGTGGCAACTTTGTTTTGCTTCGCACGTAAGTTTTTCAATCACAAATCTAACAAATTGATAATATTTATTCCAAATAGCAAACAGAATGGCAAAATTTCTAGGTATTAATCGCCTAGGCAGACTCTTCCAGGCAATACGCGAAGCTGGCGGACTTAAGCAAGCCTATCTAAAGCTATACAGGTAAGCCTTTGCGTTTCGCTCTCTTATATAAGTTGCAAAATTCTTAAATTCCAATTATAAACAGAAATGATGATCTAAAGACGGGCAAGCTAATTGGCATCGATAAGTACGGCAACAGGTACTACGAAAATCCCTACTATTTCTATGGCAGGAACCGCTGGGTTGAGTTCTCGCCGCATGTGAATATGGATTACGATGGCTCTCAAATACCCGCCGAGTGGTACGGCTGGATGCACTACAAGGTGAGCAAGCAGGGTATATTAGTTTTGTGAGAATGTATGTGACAGGCTGAAGAAGGCGTTGCAGACATCATAGAATATATATTCTTGATGACAAGCTGACTCTACATAGCGATGTCTGTCTGTCCATTAGTATAAACACAGCGATCTCCATAAATTTGTTAATTATGAAATATTAATTTCGTATTGTTTACTTTCAGACCGATTTGCCACCCATTCGCGATGGCTGCCGACCCAAATACAAATGGATTGCGGATCACAGCGAGAATCTGTCTGGCACCAAGGGTAACACCGAAATTTAAATGAATCTTGTATCAAAAACTAATATTCCATTAATTCTTACAGAGGCATATATGCCATACACCACAACGCCTCCCAAGGTGGAGGCTTGGAATCCGAACAAGAAATAAACTTCACGATTCACTAGGTTATTATTGTTTAAAGAGAATGGGAAGAAGGTTGTGGAAGGCATGGCAACAATAAAATTTGCTTTTTGTTGAGCATCTTTATTCGCATTGGAAAGTCTTTACAGTTATAATGATTCTTATAGATCTATACACTGACTTAACTGGATCATATCCGTATCATCTTTAAATCGAGATTGTATCATCTCCATATCAAATTTAAATCTATTCTTTCATTCATTCGTCTATGACATTGTCCTTGAGCGCCTTCTTGGCGCGTCGCTTGTATTTCTTGGCCGTATCGGCGCATTTGGTGGTAATGGTGGCTCTGATGTGCCGCTCCTTGCAGCCGGTGCGATTACGCACACTCATCACGATGTCGTCGACTCGATTTTGGTCAAGCATCTTCTTGGCCGGGCGTTCACGGCCGTAGAAAGCAGGCGAAGGCTTTCCAGTCAGCGTGTGCGTGGCTAGCTCATCGTTGCTGAAGACGGCGGCCAGCAGACAGCGTGTCGCCACGGGTGCACTTGTCCAGAAGATCTGTCCATAAGCCTTGGCATCGATGCGCGTGCCATTGGGACCCAGTACATATTCCAAGCTGCCATCAGGCAGCTGCACACGTTGCGGATAATGCGAGTGAGCTGTGACATTCTCTGTCTCTGGATGTGATTCACTTGAGCTGCTGGAGACGTCGTGGCGTGCACGTTTCTTGGGCGGCGGTGGTGCCTCGTCGTGCACAACCTGTGGTGCTGGTTCCGGTTCATTGCCATCGTAGCGTTGATTCAATGTCTGCAGCATGCTGGTCAAGCGATTGAAGAGCTGCGTATAATGATCCTGACTTTTGCTGATCTTCGCCACGCGCTCCTTGAACGCGGCCTCAACGGGCGGCAATGGCTCGATGTCGGGTTTGATGGGTTTGCGTAAATTGGGCGCCGACATAGAGACCACTTGGACGTTGATGATGCGACGCTCCTGTGGCTCCTTCTTGGGCACCAACAACGGACGACTGGTGGGCAACTGCAGCTGCCCCAGTGGACCCGGTCGCACATTCTGTTTGCGCATCAAACTCTGCTGCTTGCTAAGCTCATAGTTGATATACTTCTCGATGTCCATCCTGGGTGCTGCACTCTGCTGGAATGTGTAATTAACGGGCGCTGGAGTGAGCAATGTGTAATAGTAGGGCACCAGATTCGGTGCGAATTGACTCAAAAACTGTTGATAGGCAAATGTATAGGGCGCAGGTGCAAATGGCGCAATTGGCTGCAAATTATTTGGCTGAATATTCAGGTGATTTATTGGTCTATTTAAATTCGTGTAATTTGCTGCTGTTGCTGCTGCTCGAGCTTGGTCTGTCCACGACCCTGCGCTGTCTTGAACTGGTATGCGATTTGGCTCGACGTTGCCATTTTTATTCCCAAAATTATGAAAATTATGCATCTTTAATTTAGTTTGCGGCAGGTAGAGGAAACAGGTAAAATGAAAAGGTGTGCGCAGCTGCAAAGGTTTTTTTTTTTTTTGTTGCGAAAATTCCTATTAAGCTAGCAAACTAATTCGGCCTGTGGCCCTGAAAACTCCTTTACAATCTACAAGATTTTATGATCTAGGATTAACAGTTATTTTCAGTTTGACAGATGGCGAATAGAGTTACCAGAGTGCAAAAGCACATTTTCTTGAGAGTGGGAAATTCGCTTTGACAATTGCATCCTTAGTGATGTTTTTGAGGGAAAGAAGAAACAATTTCCTGGAAATTTTATAATAAAATAATACGATTTATACATAAGCTAATATATATGCATATATCTATATCTATATATACATCAGTTAATAATATATCAACATATTTTAAAGCTCTCTACAAATCCTATTAAAGGAAATCCCCAATTGCATTTTACCAACCAAAAAATATATATCCATATATTTTGAAAACATTCTTCATATTACAGCTCAACCGTGACCAAATTGGTTGCCTAAAATCATGTATGCCATTCAGTAGATACAAAAAATGCAGTCTTCAAGGTTTTCCTTGGAAATGCATGGAGAGCGTCTTGCGAATTCAGGTTACAGACGTTACACAAAAAGAGCACAACAATGGACTCATTCTACCTGGCAAGAAGATTCTGCTTAAAAATTCCATTATACTTCATGCTCTAATGGCTGTAACAGCTGCAGTCTTTAGGGATGTTTTGTCATTCCGATCAGAGAGCCCTTCCATCAAGTAAATTCCTAGAGGGAAACTTATTTTTATAGCTGACAACTGGTCCCATTGCGCTCCGTCAAAAAAACCGGTTTGGCTAGGCGACTTTCTGCATTTAAAAAGTTGACTTAGGCTCAATAATATTCCTATATTAATTTTTTATGTCTAATTCAAATTTTAATTATTAGCAATAATTTGCTGCTAATTTCTAGTGGAAACACTGACATTTGGCACAGAGCAAAAGCTGGCAACTCTATTGTCTGCCTTTAAAATACAATTCGTGTTCCCGCGCGAACGGCATACATGCAGCGTGTTGCAGGAAAACATAAAACATAAAAGAAGAGAGAGAAAGGATCAAAAATGAAACTTGCTCGCATGCCAGTTGGGATATAGAACAGAAGAAAGTCCCATTCCCGAGAGTGTGCACGCAGTGAACGAATTCAAATACCTGAAGTAGACTCAAGTACTAGAGAACAAGCAGTACACACACACACACCACACTAATACATTTGTACATACTCTACGACTGTATTGGTGACCCAGGTAGCATGGGTAAGTAGTTGGAATGCATTGTGCTCGCTGTTGTTGTTGCTGTTGCGGTTGCTTTTGCCAAATAGTTAAAACCTACCCCTCGGTGTCTCTCTCTCTCGCTCATTCTTTCGTTCTCTCTGGCTGGATGTGCATGCATTTTGATGTATTTTTGCGCGCGTTGCTTTTGATATTCTGCCGCCAATTTCGTTGGTTTTCGTGTAGCGCTTCACACATTCGACGCTCAGCCTGCAAGACGCACACAACGCAGGACAGCCAGCAGGATCTTAAGAATGGATCCGCATGTAAGTGGAACTGAAGACAATGCAATTGCATATTTTATAAAATATATTTTCTGTTTTAGATAATGATTGCAAATGGCTCGAATTTCATAAATGTGCGCGATGATTCGCTCTGGCATGGCCGGGCAGACCAGCCGATGCTGCTCACAGCTTGGACGCAGACGACGAGTGAAGACTTTGGCCTGCTGCGCAGCCTCGACCACAATCCCCAAGTGGAGGCCGAGAATCGTGCGTTGCGCGAAAAGGTGCTATATTTGGAGAGTAAGCTGCAGGAGCACACGGATCTACTGTCCCAAATTCATGCGACTTCGGCGCGCATGCAACAGGCCACGGCCACGGCTGGATCTCCGCCACCCACACATCAGCCTCAATTACTGACGCCGCCCAGCTCGGTGATCTGTGCTCCAAGCTCTGCTCAGCCACAACGCAGCGAGGTGATTGACTATAAGATCATAGCTTCAGCTGGCGCCGATTGCAATGATGCGGATGCCATTGAGATACGCCTGGCCGCCGAGAGCTTGAATAGCCTAAGCACCTCCGCTGACTCGGATCGTCTGGAGATTTGCCTGGCTACCGAAGAGCAGCAACAGCACCAGCTGCAACAGCATCAGATCAAGCGTGAATCGTCGATGCCATTACAGCTCATCAAGCGCCGCAAGCTGGAGCTGCAGGAGAGCAATAACAACATGGCTGCACCACAGCCTCAATCTCAGTCCCAATCCCATCCACAGCCACTGCAGCAACAACAGCAACAGCAGCAGCAGCCGCCACTGCAGAATGTGCAATACAAGCTGCCGTCGCGCAAGAGCAATGGAAATGGAAAGTTGAATACATCCTTGGATGACTGGAAGCCAGAGTTTAAGAGCCTACAACAGAAGACGGACAATGTGATGGTCTCCATTGGGCCGAACAACACCTGTGTGCCGGCCAGCGTTTTCGAGAACATCAATTGGTCCGTCTCCTCGCTGGCCACGCGGAAATTGCTGGTGGCGATCTTTGATCGTGAGACGCTGGCCACCCACTCGATGACCGGGAAGCCATCGCCGGCATTCAAAGATCAGCATAAGCCACTGAAGCAAATGCTCGATCCCCTCAAGATTCAGGACATTATCTTTGCCGTCACACGCAAATCGAATGCCAGCGAGAAAGAGGTGCGCAATGCCATCACCACCAAATGCGCCGACGAGAACAAAATGATGAAGATTCAAAAAGGGAAACGCTGCAGCTTCGGCGACAAGGAGAACATGCTTTAGAGTTTTAAGTTAATTTGACATAGTATATAGTGTAAGCTGTAAGAGGGGCACCCAACTAGTACCAAAACAGAAAACAAAAACAAAGAAAAGAAAAAAGTATAGGAGCTGCTAAAAGTTCAGGAGATAATCCAGGGAAAGGGCTTTTGAATAGCAGCAGAAACTTTATAAATTTGTACAAATCAAGATCTCGCAGTTTGTATTTGCGGTCCATAAAAAAAAAAAAATTAAAAGAAAAAGAAATCCGTAAACAAACTAACAAATCAGCCTGCAAGAGGCCAACCAGAAACCTTTCATATTGGCATTAGAGAGTAAAAATCTCTATATTAAAAAAATCTGTCAGTGTTTCTCTGCCTCTTGCATCACAATTTCCAAGTATTAAACAAAAAAATATCTAGTTAGATTTAGAGCAAAAAGTTGAATAAATTATTATAACCAAATCAAATATATAGTTTTCATTTTTTTACAGCTAATACAAAATTTCTAGCGAAGAGAATTTCAAATCAGCGCGCCATGTTCTGATTCCAGTATGTACACACTTGCTGCAAATCGCGTTTCGTTTCCATTACGTGACGCAACACATACACACACACGCGCACTCATAAACGCATACATAAACAGTTGTGTGCATGTTGAAACGAAACGCTCACCGCTATTGCTGCTCCGCTCAGCTGTTTGCTAATCGAGCAATTTCTGTTCGTCGTGGTGGTGTTTAGAAGTTGAAAAATTGTATAAAAGAAAATATCTCGTGGAAATACTACAAATATTATAAAAAAAAAAGCATACAATTTAACAAGTTTTGCTAAGACAATTGTTATTTGCGTCATTTTGGTTCTTTTAGTTTATTCTTTCTCTACAACAAATTTACAACATTTGCGTTGCTGACTTTTCATCAAAAAGGATAAGCCTTAAGCATTTTCGGGGCAGCTTATTCGAAAGGAAAAGAAACGAAAAAGCAATGGACATACTAAAGAAAATGTTCCAATCGGAATTCGAGCAGCAGCAGGAGTCTGAGTAAGTTTTTTATTTCTGTTTTTCATTAGATATTCTCTTTGCTACATTTGCGGCTTTTTTCAATGGAAGTGGATCGATAAACCAGGCACCTGCTATGATAGATACACTTTTTACCAGGATACCACACAGGCGCAAATGTGTGTGCACGGCCTGTATTTAAGTGCATAAGTGTGTGTGTGTGTGTATGTGTATGTGTGTGTGCGCGCGCGGAGGCTGCGTATTGAAGTGAACTTCCTGAGGGCTTTGCTGGGGTTGCTGCTGCTGCTGCAGTTGATGTGGATGTGTGTGTGTGTGTGTGTGTGTGTGTGTGGGTGTCATAACTCTTTACATGTGTGTGTACACTTTTTGCCTTTTCGATTAAACCGCCTACGGTTTTTGCAGTGCTTCTTCTGCATCCGCCTCCAACAAGGATGAGTTTCGCAAGCCGCAATGGTTCGAGGAGGCTGAAACGGATGACGAACTGTTCGATGATGATCGTAAGTTTGCCTTCCAGGTCTTCACGAGCCCATTGGAGATGCAGAAGCACTTTGAGAGACAACTGCAGCGATTGCTCGAGTCCGTGCAAGACAATGAAGGTGAGTTTAAGAGTGAATCGAATAATCCATATTCTCTGACATGTTTGCCTTTCCTCAACAGAGGTTGGGCTGGAGCGTAATTTGCGGGAGGATTTCTTGAAGCCGGGCTTCGAAAGCAAGATACTTAAGGAGTTTCAGAAGAAGCACACTTCGCTAGACACCGATCTGGATGGAGAGTAGGTGCTCAATGTATATAGAACTAATTGCTTTATTTATATTTTCTTTGCTCTTTGCAGAATCTATCCCGATCAGTTGTATTCGCTGATACAGCGCTTGAATCCGGAGGAGGGCCAGGATAACATTTTGCCCTCCAATCAGCGTGGCTTGCGCCGGTCGGCGCCACGTCTCAAGCTCTCGGACGAGGAGCTCATCATGGGTCGCATCCATGGCACTCTCAATGCCGATGGCGAGATGAAGCCGTCTGTGTTGCTGCCGACGCGTCCGCCGCCGAATGCCAAGCCGAACATAATGACGCCCATGACACCCTTTGGCGGTGTCTTCGATGGCACCTATCAGGGTCCGAAAATGTTTAGCCAGAGTGTCATGACCAAGACGGTGCGCAAGCCCGATGGCAGCTATGAGACCACCAAGGTCACCCAAGATTCGACCGGTCAGAAGACAACAACGGTCACACGCATCGTGGATGGACGCAAGGAGACGACCGTTAAACAGGAGGGCCCCAATGCTGCTAGCAATGGAGCAGCTGCAGCAGCAGCAGCAGCTGGCGCTGGAGGAGATCGCAAGGCGTGCATGAGTCGCAACATATTTGTGACAAAAGAAGGCTACGCCATGCCACGGAACCTCTGGTGACCAGTGGTGAACAACTATTGCCCCAATCAAGATAAGCGAACATTGCTGTTGCTCCGACAACGGCAGCAGCAACAGCAACAGCAACAATATGAACTTAAGCTAAAGCGATTCGTCGGCAACATAGTCCCACACAACATCCAAATTAGAACCTATTACATTTTAGTTTACATTCTCTTAAGTGTTTGTTGGTGTTTTAGATGAAACGCAATTGAGACAACAGATTGACGACGATTCCATTAATCGTGGTCCATACCATTGATGATTATTTGAGCAAGCGGCGCATATAAAATCGCTGTCTTGCCTCTGTGTATGCATGTGTGTGTGTGTGTGTGTGTGTGCGTGTGCGTGCGTGCGTGTGCATGGCATTCCACACTCATACACACACATACACACACACATGCACACACACAGCAGTTCAGTTCCAGAGCACACTGCTGCCAGGAGTCCATACATAAACGCACTCCAGGCAACTCCAGTGAGCAGCGCGTCCTCTCCTCTGCAGCTCTCGCGCGCTGATGCAGCTGTGTGAACATGATTCTTTTCAGTTTTGGAGCCAGCGCGGCTTGGCTCGACTGGGCTCAACTCGACTCGGCTCGATCCATGGCCAAGGCGTGGGCGGCGTTGGGGCCACGTTGTGGTCCACTCGATTTATTTTTTGTTTTATATACATATTTATATTTGTATTCTCTTCGTGGTACTATCTGTGTCTCAATGTGGAGCGTGCAGCATCTAAAGTGCCCGTAGTAAAAAAAAAAAAAGGAAAAGAAACAAAAAAAAAAAAAAAAAGGCGTACGGAAAACAATTATCGTATACAAGCATAATTATGATCTATATATATATATATACATTTGATTTTTGGTTTGCTTACTATATGTCTTATATATATATATATTTATTTAAATTTGCACTCCCCCATATGTTATGGTATGAACGGATCAGTTCTTATATAGTTTATATACATTTATATAATTTCCTAATTATTTTGTTTAGTTTTTGTTTTTTTGAAAATTATTTTTTTGGCATACATATATATTTATATATCTCTCTATATATCCGATTTGTATATGTGTATACACATATATTTTATATATATATATATATATATTTTAATTATTAATTTTTGCATACTACAAATAGACCATGATGCGATCACGCATACATTTAACATTGTATTAGATATCATTCAAGCGAAATGCTAAAAGTGAATTAAATGTGTTGTGCAATAAAAACAAATGCAACCAAACTAAGGATCGTTTCATTCCATATGCCATGTGATATATATATGTACATGATATCTTTGTTAATGATTGTGTGGGTTTGCATACATACATATAAATATCATTTGATTTGCCTCTCTCTCTCTATATATATATATTATATAACAGCTGTTTTGCTTTATTCCGTTTGGTTTTTATAAGGTCTCAATAATATTGCTGTAATATGCCTATCGATTTTAATTATTTTTAGAGAAATTTATTCTATTTATTTAATCAGCAAATGCGACTTTTGATTAAGTCAAGTGAGGGTAGTTTGACAAGTTCTTGATGTGAAGCTGAATAACAGAAAAAATTCCAATAACCAAAATTTGATTCAAAAAGTAACAGCAAAATTAAATAATTTTTAAAATTAAAAAACAAATATTTTTGGTTTTTTCATTCTTTTTTTTTTTTTTTAATTGAAAATCGCAATTAATTTTAAATATATATTATTTATAGAAAAATTAAATTATTTGCGTGTTTTCAATTAAAATAAAATCCAATTGCGACCTTACCAAAAATGTTTTCAATTTTACAAAATTATCTAACTGAAGAATTCGAATGTAGATAGAGCTCTGCTTAAATGATATTTAATATATGTATTTTACCTATGAACTCACCTCTAAAAATAGTTTCTATAATATGAGATAATTTTCTGATTGGTTTTCTCATATATTTGTAGTATATCCAAAAAGTTTTCCTTTTAAATTTGCTGCTACTAAAAATTTCTATTTTATAAGATATTAAATCGATATTGTGATAGCTTTTCTCAAAAACAAGTTTTCTATAGTTTTCCAAAGAACAAATAAGCTAGATTATAAACACTCTTTCTACCTAAAACTTGGTCTAATCAGAGCGCAAGCTTAACAGAATATCGGTTCCGATTGGACACTTTTACAACCATTATATATCTGTTATACTTATGCGAAATAGAGACCTTCATAAATTTTCCGGTTCCGCCAACATTTCAGTAAACACATATGTTTAGCTTCATATTTATAAGTTTTCGTTTTCTTTGTATATTTATATATATTCAACTAGTAACAAGAGCTTGCTTTAAGAACCAAAGATTGATTTTAATGATGCTCCTTCTTGACGAAACGCAGGCCGCAGTAACCGCAGGCGTGATTGCCGGGCTTATCCTGAAATAAAAAAACATATATTTAAGCAAATTGAATCAATGTCAATATCATCGAATTACCAGATTAATGTAGACTTTTGGATGACCCAGCGGACCGTTGCCTCCGTCGCAGTAAACAACGCGCTCTTCGCACTCTTTGGGTGGAATCTCATCTATGAGCTTGATGCCCCAGTTCTCGTTCACATAGCGCTTGGCATTTGTGAAGCGCACATTGCGATAGTCGTCCTTGTCAAATATCTAAAACATAACATTACAATTATTTATTGCCTTATAATAACAATTTTGTTTGCGTAATCGCAAATCCAATGGAAACAGCTGAGCGCAGCGGCACTTGCCTGGCCCGTGTGTGTGACTTTCTCGATGTCGCTGCGTGTGCTGGACCAGCGCATGCTGGCTAGCGGCATCAGTTTGCTCTGGTTGCAGCGTCCCAAGGAGCTAGCACGATTCATCAACTGTTTGCAGGCCATTTTATCTGTTTTGTTAAAAACCTCTCCAAATTTGTTACAGAAATTTAGTTACGTTTTAGAGATGACACAGCTTGTAAACATACTCGTTACTTGTGACAAATATCGTGAGTTGAATATTCTAGCGTTACAGTTGAAGCGATTCGTTATTGATCGTTAGCGTTGTATATTTAAAATTTACTGTGCGATTTGTATAATATTAATGCTATTTTCTCTTTTGCTTTGCCTTCTCATATATAATTTTGTATTAAATATTCAATTGCATATATTGTTAATAGCTATCGATATATCGATAACATAACAAATTATTCTCACCACAGCTACCACAGTTAGCGACAGTCTCCGTTTGCGTTGCAACCTTTTTCTATAGTGTGGCAACCTTTTAACTGCATGGTAGAAATTACCCCGAATATAATATATTAAGTTATTTAATTTGCAATATTAGCATGTATTGCTTGATTTACTGGTTATCTCTATATATATTTTTTAATATATAATTACTTATTCATATATAAGATTTGCATTATTGTTGCTTTATTTCATTGAGAGTTCTAATTTGAAAATGCAAATTTGCTTAATTTTTGACACAACAAATACCTATATGCTTCAGTGCTGCCAGATGTGTAGAAAAAGACATGTTCGTTAATATGATTTAAATTGAAATGCTCTAACGTACGTATATAAATACGAAAATAACTTGTATTAAAATATATTATTAGATTTACAAATTTGTTTGAGATCTCATTAAATAAATGTATTTAAGGCCGTCATATGTATGAGTATATGATACAAAAACAATATCGATAAGGAAAAGTTTAAAGAGACTTGGTTTTAAATCAAATATATTTTACTATATTATGACTATATGTCAATACTAGCCATAATCGAACCTGAGTTATTTGAATAGCCAACTACAAATGTTCTTTCCCCTTCAATTTTGAAATTCTATTGTTGAGCTCAATCAATGACAATGTGTTAAGGGTTGGGGGTTGTTTCATAATTTAGTTGACAATATTTATTATTATGGGCTGTCATGTAACTGGCCATGTACATGTAACTATTGCCCTTAACTATAACGTAACGCTAGCTAGCAGCATCCTAAGCAAACAAATGATGAGCGCAGGACTAATAAAATTACATGACTAGCAGTGAGAAAGAAGGGGTGGGGAGAGACAGCAGCAGTAGTGAGGGTCAGCCAGCAGAGATATCCTGTTGTGTTTGATTGTGCACAATTGTTTCAGAGCGCACTGCAATTACGCAACTCGCCCCTAAAAACAACTTTCCAACTGCTGCTGACCGCTGGCCAGCTCTACAGACTAACAATATATAATTTACAGCGCTTTTGTGTAGCGAGGCGTGAATATTTCGTCAAACTGAGCTTGGTGGATTTTATGAAAAATTTCTTAAACGCATTTGTTAGCTGGCGTAATTAAATGCAATTTTCCGTGTCGCTCGAAATGATTTTGCTATTTCAATTTGTCCGGCAACCGCAAAGGCTTTATCCAGGCGCCTGCGCAGCTGCCAAGAAGTCAACGCGTGCGCACAGCAGGCGGGCTCTGCCCGCGGACAGCGTTTGGTCCTTGGCCAGTTAAAGGATATTTTATTGTTGTTTTTCTATTACATGTTTTTCGACAAATTTCACCTTTAGAGTGGCAATTGCACTGTTGGGTTGTTTTCACCAAAAGGATTGCCGATTGCCTTTACTCCTTTATCCAGCCTGCTTTGTCCTTAAGCAATTTAGCGTAAAATTCAGCGACCATAGATTGTCATATATATATTGTTATTTATTTATTTTTTTTTTTGGCTTTTTTTTGTACAGAATTTAGGCATTTATCAATTGTTTTTTCTTTTCTGTTTCGTGGTGAAAGTGACAAATTTTTTCGTTGTCTTTTTTTGGAAGATTTATTGCCATATTGCATTCACTTTTCAAGTGGTTGAGTGGTTGTGTGTGTGGTGCACTGCCACAAGGGTTGACAGTCGAGCGAGGGGCGTTTCCGAATAGATCAAAGCATCTCAGATTTATGGCATCGAAATCGAAAGAGTGTTAGAAGCTATATAAGCTGATATATGTATATATATCTATGGCAAAGGTGGCCAAGCAGCTGCATTGTGGCTAAGGTTTTGTTGTTTATTATTATTGTTATTTTATTTTTATATTTGTGTTTTTTTTCCTTTTAATATTAGAAAAATAAATTTGGCTTTTTTCAACTAAATTCCACATTAAAATATTTATTATTGCATTTGTTATAAATTTTTATTTAGATTTTTAATTTTTTAAGTATTTATTTTTATTTTATAAACTTATATTTATTATACAATTCGTATAAAATTAATTATAATAATAATAATTATTTATTTTTATGCTTATTTTATGCACTTATATTTATTATCAAATTTGTATTAAAATACTTTTTCTCAAACATTACTTCTTTTTATTATAATTTTATTATACTATATTACACTATATCACAAATTATTGTTATTATTATTTAATTATATTGCTCTTATATCAATAATAATTTTTATTTAAATGATTATTCAAATTTCTTCAAATGTATTTATATAACATATATTTCTATATATATACATATATATATATTTAAAGCTTTGCTATATATATCTTGTAAAATGTTGAATTGATATAGTTCGAGTTTTTCTCTTAGCTTTCTAGTTTCTTTCTTTCAATATTTATCAAACGACTTTATAACAAAAAGATGTTCCAACAAAAGTTTGTCTTCTATTGATAATTTCTAAGGCTGCAAAATTATAAGCTTTAAGTTTAATCAAAGCGAGAGCTTGATAGAAAATCAAATCTATTTTGTTTTATTCATATATCAAAACATTGTTTGGCAGCATTTATTTATTTATTTATTTCTTCAGTTGATACTCTTACATAAGAAATATATTATTTAACAATCCCCCTTTTTTTTTATAATGTAGCTAAGCTTATCTCACATTTAAGATTCTCAAAGCCTTTCCCGATATCGTAAACCCCCTCTTCATACCACATTTTAAATCTTCTGCATCTGGCTAACTTCCCATACATAACTCATATTACCAACATTTATTACCAACATATTAGGCCTAGTTTCCATACAAAACTCATGCAAACTATTCACAATTGTTTGTGTCGCGGCGCTTCAATGCTAATTCACTGTGAACTCTTGTGACTCTGCATAGCAGCAATTAATTTCGGTTTTCCTGCTGTTTTGCCAATCATTTAGCCAATTTCAAATAACCTTTCAAAAATCAACAACAACAACAACAACAACAACAACAGTTCCAAAATGCAACGACAGCAGCTGCTGCTCACCTGCTCACTCGCAGCTCACCTGTGCCTCAAGTGCCATTGGGGACGGGGGGTCCGCATGGTCAATGCCATAGCTTGTTAGCTGTCCGGGGTTCGAGCTCCACTGGCCATTGGCTATTTTCATAGTGGCAAAAAAGAAAAAAAAAAAGAAAAAGAAAAAAAGAAAAACAACAAACGATAACAAAAATCAACAACAATACGATGAGATACCCTGCACAGATTTTGAATGTGTGTTCAAATATAGGGTATTATGGGCTCTTCTGAACATGAGAGAGAGAGAGAGAGAGAGAGAGAGAGAGAGAGAGAGAGAGAGAGAGAGAGAGAGAGAGAGAGAGAGAGAGAGGAGAGTATGAGAATATTGGAATGGGAATTTTAATGGAAATATGTCTGTCTGCTCTCTTTCCAACTGTTTCAGTATGTGTGTACTTATGCTATCTCTCATTGCCTTTAACCGAGTTCTTTGCAGCTCTATGTATGCCTTTCTGTCATTATATTCTAACCTCTCCATCATTTTCGCATCCTCTCTCGCTGTCTGCGTCACTGTCTTCCGTCCTCTATTTTTGTCTTTATCGCTTTTCTTCTTCTGTATTCTACTTCAGTCTTCTACTTCTGTGTTCTTCTTTCTTCTACTTCAGTCTTCTACTTCTGTGTTCTTCTTTCTTCTACTTCAGTCTTCTACTTCTGTGTTCTTCTTTCTTCTACTTCTGTCTTCTACTTCTCTCTTCTACTTCTGTCTTCTACTTCTGTCTTCTAATTATATCTTCTACTTGTGTCTTCTCTTCTACTTCTGTCTTCTAGTTCTGCTCTTCTACTTACTGTCTTCTACTTCTGTCTTCTACTTCTGTCTTCTATTAATATCTTCTACTTCTCTCTTCTACTAATGTCTTCTACTTCTGTGTTCTTCTTATTATCTTCTATTATTTCTCTAAACTTCTTCTCTCTTCTAGTTCTACCTTCTGTATTCTACTACTCTACTTCTGTTTTCTGTGTTCTGATTTGTCTTCTGTTTCCCGTTTCCTGCTTTACTCTCCTATCTATATTCATCGCTATGCCTTTTGCTGCCAGTTTCTTTCTATGTCTCCACTTCTGTCTCTATCTCTGTCTCTATCTCTGTCTCTATCTCTGTCTTCTTCATCTCTCAGTCTCCTTTTCTAACAATCTACAGGGTATCTGCTAGTCAGTCATTTCCTACCGCTGCACTCACTTGTTTTATGTTTGTCTTTAATGTCTTTTTTTTTTATTTTTCTTTCGTTTTTTGTTGCTGTCCAACCGTTTTTCCGCCATTCAAAATTATTCTGGCATGAAAATTAAAAAACATGTTCTCTGGAAATTCAATATGCGTGTGCACTGGACGCACCAGAAACAACAGCAGCAACAACAACAACAACAATAGCAACAACAACTGTGAATTGTCATTTGTTCAGTTATTCATTTGCTCACTATGTGAGTCAAACACTCGTTCAGGCACTCACTCACTTATTCATTCGATGCACAACAAATTGCCTGCCAACAGCTTTTTTTTTTAAAGCGACAATTTGCTGTTGTTGTTGTTGTTGCTATTAACAATCATGTTGCTAGCTTAATTAAAAAAAAATCTGCCATTGGCCATTGGCAAATGCTGAACAGGCCAAAGCGAAATTAGCCTCAAGTGCTTTTTTATGACATGCTGTGCGCCTGCGCAGCGCCAGCAGCAGCGGTAGCAGCAGAAGAGCAAGCGAGATGGCAAGCTAGATGCAGAGGCAGCTGTCTATTTTAACGATATTTATTTATAAATATTTTTTGTACGCATATACATACATATGTACATACATACATGTATATATATATATCATCATTTAGTCAACCAACTAGAAATCGTTCCAGGTTCCGCTGATTTTCATATATATTTCGTTTTTTACGTCCCTTTTTATCGAGTGACCTCTGTACGGGCAGCCCTGTTGACCCCCCAACGAACGGACAAGGGCCGGGTGTGCGTCGGATGGTTCGGGTGGTTCAACTCGACTTTGCTTGTTGTTTGACAATTTTTATGTTGTTTGCTTGGCTCAAGTGTTTGTTATGCCTGATCCAGGGCGGGACGGCGAAGTGGCAGAAATTTTATGCATATTTTCCAATATTTTATGAGGACTATAAAAATAAGAATTTATGATTTATGCATAAAGAAATATGAATATATATGAAATATATAGTATTTAAATGCATATAAAAAGTATTTAACTTGAGCTATAAAAAATTTCATTTTCTATTCTCTGATATTCTGATATTCTCTGATATTTTCAAGCTAAACGCATTTAAGCTAAATTTGTTTGTTGTAAATTAACATTTAAATTTAGAAAAATATCTAACAAATTTGTTAATCTATTAAGACATACAAACTCTGCACATGCCAATCAAACATGCAAATTTTATTATTCTTTTTTTCCTGTGTTTCTAAAACTAAATTTTTTTAAGCAGAAATTTTTTTGTCAAAGTTTTCAAACATTACTCAAATAACTCAAACATGCAAATTTGCTATGATTTATATTAATCTTATTTATGTTGAGTATTTCTCAGCAAATGACAAACATTTCAATGTGCTGTCAAATTTGATTTGTTTGAATCAGCTTCTTAATTATTGAAATCGCATTAAGCTGTTTGGCTCGAGGCCTGATTTTTGGCCATAAATAACCAATTGACAACAAATTTGATTTCATTATGTAGATATCTCTTACTTTTACTTGGCTTGACACTCACTTAAATATGCATTATTCAATTTGTTTTTATTTTTCTATTTTTTAATTTTTTTTATATCAAGTTCAAGCTTGTTGACAGCTTGTCAAAATTTAACAGCAAGTTAATCGTTCTGGCTGCACTTAAAAGTTTTTGCTAATTTGTTTGTCAAAAATGATTTAGGTTTTTGTTCTTTTTTTTTTCAAAGCTTTATTTCTAGGTCAGTTTAAAAGCCATCAATAATTTCATTGGAATTTATTTCTTTTTTTTTTACTATCTTTATTTCATAGACAATTAAACTGAATGCTAAATATTTGACAAGTGTTGCTAAAATAAGTTGGTCAGCAGTGAAACAATACTACAATACAGTGTTGGTAAACTGAATGTCTGAATGATTTAAGGTTTGGACTAATTTTACAGTCAAATTTATGAGAAAAAAAATTTAAGAAATTTTATATTTGATAAATTAAATTTTGTTAAGTAATAATAAATTTAATTAAATTAAAATTTATAAATTTAAATTGCCTCCTTAACAAAATTTAATTTAAAAAACTTTTGCATAATTGAAATTTATATCTAAATTAACTTTTGTAAGGTAAAAAATTGAATTTAAAAATATAAAATTTCGGAAATTAAAATTTTTTAAAGCAGCAATATTTAATTTATAAAATACAATATTTTTAAAATTAAATTTAATAAATTACATTTTTTTCTTTAGAAAATTTAATTAACTAGATTTTGTATGTTTGATTAATTTTTTTTTTATAAATTAACTTTTGGAAAATAAAATACAAATATAAAAAAAAAAAATAGAATTTCGTAAATAAAATTTAGTAAAGCAAATAAATTGAATTCAAATTGTATAAAACTTCCTTCTCTCTGCTCCATTTAAAATTGTCTTCATTAAATGACATAATCGAAATTGTTTGTTCAATTTTATCTGTCGAAAAAAAGAGACTTTCTTTTGTGAGCTGTGCGGCATGCTGTGCAATTATGTGGAAGAGACACACATGACACATATACATCACACACACACACACACTCATTCACACACACTCAGTCAGTCACACACACTCATTCAGACACTCACGCACAACAAGCTTCAATAATTTGCTTTGATAGACATATCAAGTGTCCTCAGTCTACAAACAACACGATTATCATCATCATAATGATATATGATATGAATGTTCATTAACAATAATTTCATCATCTTTGGCGCACTTTTACCAACAGCCTCAATAATTTCGCTGCCAAAGCGACTCAGCTCTAGCTTCAGTTGACATTTTCACCTCGATATTTGTCTTCGATTGAATTTCAATTTCAATGCACGTGCAAACGATTAATTTTAGTTTAATTTTCTCCTATTTTTTTATTCTCTCACTCTCTCACTCTTTCTCATTTTTTATGATAGTCCTTATCTGTGCCCTGCCTGACAGGGGCAACATTTTCCGTGCGCTGACATTTTCATTTTAATTTTTTTTTTTTATAATCCTGTGCGTATTTTTTATTTCGCACAGCTATCCTGCGGTGCGCGTTGATTGTCTCGCTTTCAATTTCTTCAGGTTTTTTACAATTTACAATTTTTGCGGTTTTGTCATTCGGCAAGCGGATGAGTGCGCTTGGCACCTGGGGTGCTTCAATAAAGCGCAGCGCGCCAATCTCTGGCAATCGCCTGCCATCACGGCGTAATTAAAACACGATAATTGTCAGATGTGGTTTTTTGAAGAGGTGCGACAAAAAAAAAAGGCAATATGCGAGAGAATGCATGAGGAAAGAACAGGGAAAATTGGCTTTACGTTTAAATTTCGCTAATGAATAAAATTTATTCTTTTCAGAGATTTTACGAATTTGTAGAAATTCAGTTAAGCCTGAGAATGTCAAAAAAGAATCGATGAATATTTAAGTAAACATTGAATTTTTTAATATGTAAATTTGTTTATTTTTTTTTTGAATTTTTTTCAGTCGAGAATTTTGTTTCTTATTATTTATTTATTTAATTATTTTTTATTTGAGGAAATAGAAGTAATTAATGTATATTAATTTTAATAATTTTTGCAGATTACAAATATTAATATATTAAAAAAAAAATGTATACAATAATAAAAAAGCTAAATGAAAATTAAAAATTAAAAATATATTTAAAATAATAATAAAAATAAATAAAAATCTTGAATGGAAATATTAAAAGTAAATTTTCAAAAATAGTTTGGCTTTAATCTTTTAAAAATACGAGACTTGCGATTACATTCTCGGCTCGAAGCTTAATTTTCAACAATTTTCAGCTAAAAAATAAAATTTTTTTTCATTTATACTGACTGAGCTGTCCTATTTTGTAAACCTTCACTTTTCTACATATGCCATTTGATTTTGTCTAAATTCAGATATTTTACTTTTGGGTAAAGCCCACAAAAATCTCATGTCATTAACATTGAAAACCCGTTTCGGATTAGTTTCAGTTTTAATGGCGAGTTTTGGCGATTTTCGCGCTTTAGCCTAACCTCAAATTGCGCATTGCAGTTGCCGTCGCCCCGCCCCCGACCTCAACCCTTTTCGCTACCGCTACGCATGGCGTGCAAATCCTGACAATTATGCGGGTTTTAAAATGATTGCCAAACAAGCGATGCTTGGCTTGGCTTCGTCCGGGGCTGGTCTGCTGCCCGCCTCAACTCCTGCCCTTTGGCTATTTGCGTAACTCTTCTGTATGTCTACTCTGATATTAAATGGAATTGCCATGTACATTACATTTTCACGGCTGAACTAAGCGGCCACACCTCGACATCATCATCATCATATCATCATCAGCATCATATAGCAAGCCTCAGCATTCGCCTCGAGGCCAGCTTTTGACAGCAGCGAACGGACGGACCTTCGAGCGGTTGGTCGCGCGTCCAGCCTATAAATGCAATCAACCACTCGACGAGCAACTGAGCAGCTACAAAAAATCCTTTCTTTTTTTTTATTTTACTTTAAACAAAAACGTGGAATACTTCCAAGTGCTCATATGCATGTGTTCTAGTGCCAGCCTGGGTGTCTGTACAATTGCAACAGACGTGCGCAGGGTATTGGAGGGGAAGTTTAGTTATCGAGAAAGGGCTGATTAGATATTTTGTTATTTATATAAAAATAATTAAATTTAAAAATTAAAAGAAATTTATTATGTTCATAATTTATAGTCTCAGAAATTATTAAATATATATTGAAATTATTTCATAATAATATTTTATTATATTATTATTTATATATTTAATATTTACTATTAAAAAAAATTAATAAAAATTGTACATATATATATATTTTTATAAAAAAAAAATTTTTTTTAGTATTATATTATTATAAAATTTTAAATATTCTCAAATGATTTTTTTTTTTAATAATAATAATATTGTTATTATTTATATATTAAATAAAAACTTTAATAATTTAATAATTTAAGAAAATTGTAATACCAACAGCATATTTATATACTCAAAGAAAACTCTGAGAAATTTATTTATTATTAAAAATATAAAGAAAATAAATTAAAGTATAATAAAAATATAATAAAAGTACAAAACATTTCAATTAATTTTAATATTAATATAATAAATTTATACTCAAAGTAAACTCTCTGATAAACTCATATACAAATAATTTATAAAAAAAGAAAAATGATATAATATGAAAAGAAACAAAAAAAAATTGAAGCTTTGCTTAATTTTGCACTAATTTAGTACTCATGAGAAAATTCTCTTATCAAGCTTTACCTACAGCAGTTGCTCTGCATATCCAAAAGTAAGCGCATTTCAAGTTCGTTTAGTGCCTGTGTCTACTGTACTTTAACTCTTATTTTTTTTTCAAGTGCAGCCTCTTGAACACTGAACACTGCACATTCAGGCAGAGTGGGCCTGTCGAGCGGGCGGCGGCGCACACCCAACGAGGCCGAGTGCTGGCAGCGCGGCAACCCTTTCTTTCTGCTGCCATAGCCAGCATCCTTTTATACATGCTTTTGGCTTAGATGCCGTAGCTGTAGCTGTTGGCGTAATTTATGCAAATTAAAGCGCACTCCATTTCGCGCCATCGGAAATATTTCCGTTTTTTTGATGTTTGTTTGATTTGGTTGTTTGTTGTTGCGCAGGCGCAGCTCGTGTGCATTATTGTTGTTGTTGTTGTTGTTGGAGCGACAACAATTGTTAATTGTTACGTTTTCGAAAAGCTTGAGCACAACGTGTAACGTGCCCTTGCGGCTATAAATTGCCGTTAATTGACGGCTGCAATATGCAGAAATATTTCTCTGTCCACTCACTTCTCTCTCTCTCTCTCCCTCTCTCTCTCTCTCTCTCTCTCTCTCTCTCTCTGAGTCTCTCTCTCACCATATTATCAAAATTGTAATTTGATCAAAAACTGATCTTATCTTTAATTTTGCGCATTTTTCTTTTATTTTTGCCTGTCAAAATATGATAATAAAAATTGTGTAGAATATTTCAAAATTTTCATTTCAAGCATCAACACGAGATCTCATCACTATAAAGATCCTGATCTGAGTGCCATGTGTTTGGTCTTTAATCTCTAATGCAGCACTTCAGAATTTTTGGGTTCGGGTCAAAATGTTTCAATTTGAGCGCAGATTTTAGCACGGATGCTGTCGCTGCATCGCCCCTCGCAACATCATCCAAATCTTCATGTTTGTTGTTGATATTTTTTTTTTTTTTTAAACGTTTTTAATGTGGAAATGTCATAAAATATCAGACGATGCACGCGAAACGGGTTCACATTTGAATGACAATTGAAGGGCTGCTGGTCCAGCCTAGATTCAAAATAAAGTCTAAAAAAAAAAACAAATCCTAAACGTTGATGAGCTTGTAATGCCTCTCGATGTTTTGGTGGATTGGCGGGTTGTTGAGCCCTTAGATTGGGGGTTGTGTTTATATTGTGCAGCTGTCCAGGCTGAAGCATC
This sequence comes from Drosophila stalkeri, assembly GCA_035047405.1. Lineage (NCBI taxonomy): Eukaryota > Metazoa > Arthropoda > Insecta > Diptera > Drosophilidae > Drosophila > Drosophila stalkeri. The sequence continues at coordinate 14,293,555 of JAWNPR010000039.1, forward strand.
TATTGTTGTTATTGTTGTTGTTGTTGTTGTACATGTTTTGCCTGTCTGAGGTTTGCTTTGCATCTCTGCGGGGCGTGTCCATGTGGCTGCTCACTTTTTGTGGACGAACTTTGCCTTTGATGCTAATCTGACGTTTGCTCTATGCAATTTTCCATGCTACATTTAACAATTCAACAGAGATACAAAATATATTTAAAAAGAGCTTAAATTTGTATATAAAACTGATGGGTTACTCACGAGGAATTATAGTTCTTTAACAACTTACTAAATTGAAGTTGAAGTGAAGAAAGGTTTTTATTTGTCTCTTTCTTTTCACTTACAGCTGTTGTAGGATAATAGAGACGTTGTTTAATATAGTACAATAAAGTTGTATACCTATCCTATCCTATCCTATTCTATCTTTGCACAAAGATTTTTTCTTGCTTTATCAGTGTCTCAAGTGCATACTCCTTGTCTGTCCTTTCCACAGAAAACATTCGCTTTCATCTATGCCATCTATGCATTAAAGTCTAGATCTACTCTTATCCTACATCATTCTACATCAATATTTATGTAGGTATGCAGCTGTGAATGTTCATTTGGAATCTTATCACAATCCAAAAAAAGAGTTTTCATACCAGTTTACTCTATCATAGATTATCTGACTAAGTTGATCTGATTAAGAAGTTCTCACTAGGGAATTCATAACTAAAGACTTTGGACTCAGTAGATGTGACTAAAGATTTTGACTCAGAACATTTGACTAAGAAATGTTGACTATAGAATTTAGTTTTTGGATTGCTAAGCTCTAAATATTTTTTATCAATCTCTGCTAAGGATATGCGAATATGCAGTTCTGATTATGGTATTTTATTATTTTTATTTATTATGATTTTTCTGACTATGGAGTTTCGTCTGATGTTCTTAATCTGTCATTGACTTAGGATTGCTAAAGATTCTGACCTTTGGACGTTTGACTCTGCAGTTTTAGTTTAGCTGCTCTCTATGCCTTAAGATTTCATTTCAGACTCAAAAATAAATAGCACAGAAAACATTTCACGCAGTTCCAATGGCTCCGTCTCCACCAATAGATTGATAATCATCTGTAATATTCAGCAAGGCAATTCGTATATTTTTTTCGCATTTTCTTTATTTCATTTAACTTAAGCTTAGACATAATTGCAGTTTTAGCTGTTGCTGTTCATGTTGTATAGGATTATTCTCTTTGTTCTGGCGCAATTGCAACGACTTCTGCATAAACACTTAAATGTTTTTGATATGTCTGCGCTCTGGCTCTGGTTCTGGCTCTACTCTGTTTGTCTTTGTCGCTTTTATCTTAATTACAAAAATGCTAAGCTCGCGCCCGCACTGATGATGGCAAAGAAACGGAGTCATTTGCAATGCGGAAATGCGACAGTTCCGTCGCACCACGAAGTTAGTCGACGTCAGGACTCGCCAACGTTTTAGTCCTTAAATACGATTGCAGTTGCCTGCGATGATGCTGACGCTTTAAGTGTCGCATATTCCAGGGCCAACGAGCAGCCAGCACCCAGCTGCAGGTTGACATGTCACACACACACACACACACACGGCACACAGTGTGCGCCTGTCACTTGTCAGGCAGCGCACAGTGGGTCTAATAGATAGACTCCATTATTCATAAACTATCAGCACTGCAACTAAATTAAATGAATTTATTTTACTAAATTAAGTTGCTGAAAGCTCAGCAAATAAAAGGCAATGTCTGCTTATGTCAGAGTTTTCAAAGCAACAAAAATGCTGCTTTATGAATTTGTTGAAGACGAAACATAAAACATATTATCAGCTGTAGAGCTAAGAGATGGTACAGCTTGAAATGAAATGAAGTAGGATTTATATGCAAAATGTGCTTTAATTATTTAGGTAATTTACTAGAAATTTATTATACAAAAGAGAAAAATAAAAGTGTTACTCATTTCATATAAGATTTTAGAGTTTTTCAGAGAATTTAATATATATATTTAATATATAAATATATGTTTATGTAAATATTTAATATTTATGCTTTGATATTTTCAGTGAATCTCATTATGAAAAAGAAAAATTAAAGAGTTAATATGATATGTAGCAATTTTTGTGTTCTTTTTTCTCCCTTTCACCCGCTGCTCATCGCACCTGAACCACTGTGCACTGTTCTTGTTTACATCGCGCTGCTCAAAATGCCGACACATTTTAATTTTCACTTGCTGCTGTCCAGAGTTCACGGCTGTCCTTTCAGCTACCAAGTGCAATTATACTAAACAGCAACAAAGTACAAAAAAAAAAGGTAGAAAAATTAAAATTATAATTATTATTGTATGCGTTGCTTGGTGCCCCTTGGACTCTACCTTTGCTTACTCACAGTCCTTCTGCCAATATTACAGTCTGAATTATTATTTTTTTGTTTTTTTGTTTTGTTATTCGTTATTATTGAACATGAAAACAGTTTTGGGCTAATTCTACTGCGCCACTCACAACAAATGCAGCCAAACAATGCAACCAACAACAACAACAACAACAACAACAATTGAAAAGTAATCGAAAATAAATATTGCGTATAACAGCAGCAATAACAACAACAACAATGGCAGCTCTGTGCATTGGTTAAGTAAACAAAGTTGCAATTTCTGCAACAATAAATACTAAAGAAAATAGAAAAGTGGAAAATGTTGTGGGTAGTGGCATAGCGGGAAATGCCGCGCGTGTAAAAATTGAAAACGCATCTGAAATTCAAGCGACCCACGTGCCATGAGCACCGAGTCCCGTGTCCCGAGTCCCGAGTCCCAGACCCAGACCAAGTGTCGACATATTTACCTACATTTCTCTATTTGCCTTGTCCCGTGCTGCTTGTCCTGGTCTCGTCCTGTTACCCTGACTTGGGCTTCACGCTTCGAGCTGTTGGTTATATATATACATATATATATATATTATTTTTTTTTTTTTGTTCCCTGGAACTGTGCTCTGTTTGTTCGCCTTCGGCTGTGCCCGTTGCAGCTCTTGCGTGTTACCTTCTGGTTAACTGAACGCTTGTTTTCTTTAGCCTGTGCTGCGACAAGGAGATAGGAGTAGGGGCAGCTGTCTATGACTAGGTGGCTGCTTTGCACTACTTGCAGAAACCAATTGCATGTTGTTCGTAACGCATTCAATTTGAAGTTTTATGCGTGCAGCTACTTAGCAGCTAAAGGAAACCACAACAGCAATAACAACAACAACAACAACAACTGAAACAACATCGGCAACAACAATGTCTTGTGATTGAAAATTAAATTGAATTCTAACTGTCAAAGCTATAAATCGGAAGAGTGTGTGTGTGTGTGTGTGTGTGTGTGTGTATAAGTTTTCATAGCATGCACTCGTTTAGATTAGCTCAAGTTGTCCCATTTAAAATATAGAATTTCTAACTCAACTACATTTCTGACATTTTGGACAGGTATTTGTAATCGATAAAAGTGAGTGGGTTGGAAGAGATTCAACTAAGAACTGTAAAGTTAGGAAAGAGAGGTAAAGTCTTAGCTTGTTGTTGGAGTTCAGATTTAGAGTCTTAGCTATGAACTTGTGGGCTAGAAGTTGAGCTCAGGGCAAAATCAGGCATTAGCTAAGGAGAAAAACTGTTGAAGGCAAGCTTAGGTAGCGTAAACTAAATATGCCTTGGAAATGTTTAAATATCATTTGCAATATAACTTAAATTTAATAAATTTTATTATAAGTCTTGATGCTATTTGTAGTTATTTACTTTTACAATTCTATATTTTAGGCAAGACTTAGAGATCTAAAAATAGAACAAACTCTTAATTTATGTTAAGAATTCTATAATAATAGATCTTTTTTAATTTTTTTATAATTTTTTTTTTTTTTAATTTTCATTCAAGTCTTGTATTTTATATATTTCAGGAGAAATTCGCTTAGAATGCAAAATACTGAAAAAAAAAACTATCAGAAGACATGCCTTGAAAATACTAAAATATTAGCTATATTTTTACTTGAATTAAAATTTTTATGGGATTACTTTAAATGAGACTAATTTCTATATTTTTTTCTGTATTATATTTTTTAGTCTTCCAAATAAGAAAATGCTACAAGAGATTCTGATTAACAATTTAATTTACTTTAATATATATTATACAAGAAAATGCTACGACAGATTCTGATTAACTCGTTATGTTACTTTTCTATATATTTATTAGCTTTAATTTTAATTATTCAATTTTAAAAATATATTTAATTAATAATATTTAATATTTCTTATTTCTTATATTTGTTATCTTCTTATAACTTAGATATTAATTAGAAAAAAATCAATAGAATATTAAATTTATCTTGTATTTATTTGCATTTTTGTATATTTTAGAATTGATACTTATATTTCATACTTAGCTTATACCTCAGACCATTAATTTATATTGATTTACTTTTGTATCCCCTTGTGTTGCTATTAAAATTTACTTATGCAATTTGCTTCTCCTTCTCCTTCTCATTCCCATTCCCAATTTCATTGTTGTTTATTTTCGCAACTAACTAGCACTCATATCCATGCAGCTCTCATATCCATGTCCATAACTTAATGAATGCGGCTTTTGTCTGTGCCATTTACTGTATTTCCTAGAGCAAACACATATCGATTGCCCACTACTAGTCCAGGCACATTCTGTGGCTTAACCCATGGCTAAGCTGCTACATTGTGTACTCAGCTGAGTGCATTGTTTAGCATATATTGGTAACAATGGCGAATGGCCAACCAATTTGTCCAGCAAATGCATTTAAAGCTGTCTGAGAGCAATAATTCAACTGTAACTAAACTGTTTATGGAAGAGAACTTAAATAGCTGAGATTTTGAGTAAGAGATATATGTATGCCATATTTACGTTATCTCTATATAGAAAGCTAATAGATAAACCAAATATTTAGGGGAATTACTAAATTTTATTTATATTTATATTGTGCTGGTTTTGGAAGTATCGCTATGCTTGACAAGGAATCATTAACAGAAATGAGCAGCAGAGTGAAATCTGTTAGTTAACATTGAGTTAAAATAGTTATGATTATGCTCACTCTCACTCTCACTCTCTCTGCATTGTCAGCCTACAGGTCATTTCTAAACGCCTGATAGTTCAACACAATTTCCGTTATAAATTTTCTCTCAGTAGCCGCAACAGCGGCCGTCGCATAACGGTTCCTTGCAGCTGAGTGTTATATTAAAATAGTTATATTTACTGAGCAAACTATGGTGGATATTAGACATAATCAAATTTAAGACAATTAAGTCTAATTCAATGTTTATATATTCTATATATAGCTAATATATTTTTATATTAATATAAATTATTATATTATATTATTATATAATTAATATATTTTTATATTAATAAAAAATATTATATTATATTAATATTAATAATTATTATTTTATATTAATAATTAATATATTTTTGTAATGATTTAATAATATTTTTGCTTAACTGTAATTATGTGAAAATTATAGGTATGACATTTTTGCAAAAACAGCTAAAATTAAGATATATATTTACATATTAATTTTATATAGTCTGCTTCTAACTATAAATATTTTCTATATTTTAAATTTCAAATTAAGTTCCATGCTTGCAGGCAAAGGTATATGTATGCATATCCAGGCCAATTCCGTATGACCATAGCAGATATCTAATTAATATACAAGAGCATGTCATATTCTCTGACCTATTGAAATATTTAGAGAGTCTCATAGTGTTAGCTACTTGTTTAGCTCTACTTTGTATGCCATAGAACCGAAATGCTTGCAAGTGGCACAAGTTGGAAATACAATCACGCGTAAGCTGCATTAATGTAACTGTAACTGGGCAGAGCAGATGATTTATGTATGTGTATGTGTGTGTGTAATACGTAGTATAAGAGTTGCGAGTGCTATGCAATTGTCAGTCAGCCTGCATCTCTCACTTCCCTTCTATGCAAATGATGAATAGATTCCAGCAAATGCTCAGCTGCCCAAAAAAGAAAAAAAAATTACGTAACCCTTTGCCAACCCCTTTTGGCTGTCCCGTTGAGGGGTTGTTGTTTTAACGTTTTGCTTAGCTAATCAATGCGCTGCATACGAAATAGAAAAGGAAAAAAAAACCGATACAATTTTCTATACATTTTTTCACTTAATTTTTATTTGTTTTTCTAGTTGATAACAAAAGTGGAAAAATCTAATGTGTGAGCTCATTAAAAATGCAAATTATGCAAAAACCACTTGAATGTGTAAACACGAGGCATTATGAGTGCGCATTGAGTGCATTCGATAACGATAACTACGAAATGCTATCGAAGACCCTCAAGCTGTTTGATTGGTAACTGTACAAAGTGGAACTAGTTCTGTTTTACTAATTACGCTTAGCACGTAAATCCTATTAAGTCCACACACACGCAACTGACGAACACACTTCACAATCCCTGCCCAAAGGTAACCTTTTGTTTTAATTCAATTTCCGTTGGTCAGACGACGACGGGCGACGGTCCACGGTCGACAGCGGCAGCCCAGCGGCTGTTGACGTCCGCTGACCGCTGGTCACACGTCACTCATTGAGAGCAGGGTAGAGTCGAACCGGTTAGCCGATTGTCCGATTGTGAGATCCCAATGTCGGACAGGGCTTGCGGCTTATCGGCCCTGGGGAATCTTCGTGGGTCGCCATATAATTGTCGGCCAATGTTAATTGAACAATTTTCTCCGAGTCGAACAGTTTTTTGATTGACATTATCGCGTGGGTGCGATATGGATCGGGGCATCGAGCCATGCGATATGAACTGTTGTCAGACAGTTGGTCGACAGGCCTTCTTCCATGAACTGTCAGACAGATGAACCGTTAATTTACACACAAATGCATGGTTAACAGACGGTTAGCCAAGGGTAGCAGCAACCCCTAGCTGTAGAGCCTAGAGCGTAGAGCCTAGAACCCTTCTGTTCCATCTTTAGTTCATTTCTGTGCAATTTTTCAATATAGTGAAATTTGCGAATTTTGCACGCTTTCGAAATTATAATTAAATTATTATGGAACGTGCCAGCCCATTGCTCCCATTGCCCTACTTGCACTACATATCCATTGTTTACCTTTCAGTACGGCCGCGATGCTGCATTCAAATGTTTTGTCATAAATTTGCATGGCACAATGGAAAAATTCACGGCCGACCTAGACCCGCTTTTCCTGGAGCAAAAATTATAGATTTGTTTTGTTATGTTTTTGCAGTTCTCTGATTTTTTTTTTTTGGGGTTCGGCTAATAAAAAAATGTTGTAAGCGAAATATTTGAGCTGTCATAATTTGCGCAATCATAATTTTCGCATTTTACTATGGGGCGTGGCAGTGACCCCGGCAGGGGGTAAGTGAGCAGCTGCCAAGGGCTAAATTTTTTTTGCTATGCTTAATTAGGCAGCGCTCAGGCAACTTCTATGAAAGATGACTAGGCATTTGCACATCATTTGCTTAAGAGTTGAGATGATATATTATTTATATATAATTAGTAAAAGCTTTTAGTTACGCCAAAAAGGCCATTAAATTAAACACATAAAACTTAAATAATAATCAATGTGTTAATACCAGAATTCGAAAAGCCAAACAATATATATTGACTTAACCCATTATCTCATTTTTAAGCTAAGATAAAACTTAATTATGGGCACACTTTTTTTCTCTTTTTTTTTTTTTTTTTTTTGGTTTCCTAATGATATCCAAACTGAAATCCGTTGCGGCTTGGCTCACAATGTGCTTTGAGTGAACCGCCAAAGTAAATAAAACAAATTTTAAAAGACTTAATTAACTAGCTGGCCAAGACGCTAAACAAAAGACGCTACTCGAAAATTGTTGTTACGGCCATTCATTACATAAAGCAGAGCAAATAAATCGAGAGATGTGGGATCGAGTTCCCAAAAACATTTCACTTTAATTTGCTCAACAACAAAACTCGAATATGTTTATTGGAGCACGAGTTGCTGATGTTGAGTGTGTGTGGGCTGTTTTATTTTATTTGTATTTTATTTTATTTTTTTTGGCGGAAGAGTGGCTGGGAGCATTTAGCGTTACCTATTTGGGGTGCCCAATAAATTGTCAAATTATCCGAAATGTCTGGAGACACTTTTGCGCGACATTTATGGGCCACAAATGTCGAATCAAATGCAAAAGCGAAATGCGAAAAGTGAAGAAAAATGTTTATTTATGCCGCATATATAACCATTATAATCAAATTAATACACTCACTAAGTGCAATCAAAATAACATAAATAACTTTTCTGCGGCGCTGATAAGAGAAAGAGGAAAAAAGAGTTATGCGTTTATAATTTGGACTTAAGAATGCGCTACCTTGTGAGACGAGCGTCGAGTCTTTTGGGTTTGAGCTGTGAGTTGGTTAACTATATAGAAAAATATTTGAAAAAAATATATAAATATTTGAAGATTGTTGTATAAGAATATTGCAATAAAGTCAAGGGTGATAAGTTTCAGAAAGTATATGTTTTAATAAATTTTAATTGAATTCAATTGAATTGATCATAGAATACATTCTAGACTAGACTATACTAGAAATTATATAAATTTATAGCATCTATTATATAGAAACTCTATAAAAAGCTAAATTTATCTATTATTATGATAAGAAAATAAAAAATATTATTAAAATAATATAAAAATATAAAATTATAATATTATATTTTTTTTTTAATAACATTTTTTTATTTATTTTATATTATACTACATTAGTTTATATTATTTTAATAATATTTTTATATTATTGTATACTTATTAGATAATCAGATTATTTGTTGATTAGTTTTCTGACTTCTTTCAAATAAGAAGCACAAATATAGTAATATAAGTTAAATTTAAAAAAATTTATTTTGTCTATAATCTATAATCTCTCTCTAAAATTCAGTATGTGCTGTATAAAAATATATATAATAAATATATATTAAATTTGGCAAACAAGTTAAAGCTAGACGAAGTTTAAGTCCAAGCCAAGGCCGTTTAAGAATTAAAAGAAGATAATAAAAAGTTTTCAGTAAAGTCAAAGATCATTTCGTCGCCTTGTACGCAACTTTGTTTATTAATCTGTTTTTAATAATTCTATCTAATGCCATTTTATGTTTGCGTTAATGACCTATTATCAGCTTACAAGGAATTAAACTATTAGATATGAGTTGTTTTTTTTTTTAAATTATTAAATGAGAGCTGCTAATTGGGTTATTTATTTGTTTATTGAACAAGAATATCAATCAATAGGTTAATGGATATATACACAAAATAAATTATGATAGATAGAAAATATAAATATAGAAAATATATGACTATTATTCCTATGTATCTATTATATAATTATGTTATATATTTCTTTAAATTTTGATTTGTAGATAAGCTCAGTTTCGGTTTAGGCCGTATCTTTTTCAATCGCTTTGATTTTGTTTGTAATTTTTTTTTTTGGTTTTATGACGCGTGCGGGCAATTTGATGACGCTGCCATTTACACTGTTGCCAGCGCCATTCGCAACAGCAGCAGCAGCAGCAACAGCAGCAAAAGCAGCAACAGCAGCAGCAACATCGACGATGAAGCCAACCCACGCACAACAGGAAGACATTTTGGCATAGTGGCACGCATTGCTCTGCTGCTTCGAGAGTTGTTTGGTTTTTTGGTAATTTTAAATTGAATTAAAGCAATTGCAGCAGCAACATTAACAACAACAGCAACAGCAACAGTGTTAGCAGCAGCAGCACAACAACTTTCATGTGTGTTACAAGCGCTTGTTGTGTTTGCAATTTGTTGTTGTTGTTGTTGTTGTTGCCTCTGTTTTGGCAGCAATTAATCGACATTAAAATTTATAACGCTATGATAATTAATGGTCTGCTAATATGCCATAAAATTAGTTTGCTTGCAACGTTCAATTAAGGATTACTTGTAACAGACTGTATCTATTTATCTTTCTAAATAGCAATAGTGTGTGTATGTTTGTGTGTGTGTGTGTGTGTATTACTTCCTCAATGGCATAAATCAAAATGCTTATCACGCACTTATGAGTGCGACGACGGCAGCGAAAGACTGACTCAGCAGCAACAGCTCCTGGTGGCAGCCTCCACAGCGATTGAGAATGTGAATGTGACGCGTAATTGCATAACCTGCGCAGAGCACTAGAGCTGGAGGCAAAGGGAGACAGAGAGAGAGAGAGAGAGAGAGAGAGAGGGAGAGTGATGCTGCTTGCAAAGCGTTAAAGGTCAAGAGGAAGCACCATAATTCGCCATATTGTGTTCAGTTTGATTGCAGCAGCCACTGGCCGCAGGGGCCGCACCTAATGCCTCCCTTTGCCGTTGGCCCGTCAGCTGCTGTCATGAATTGAGCAACACGAAATACGAAACACGTAAAGAAGTGAGCTGGGGGCAGGTGGACGCGAATCTAAAGTCAATAACGAGCCGAGGCAGGAAGTCAAGAGTCCTCGCAAGGAGCAACCAGTTTCCTTGGCGTCTGCAAGTCTCTCTCTGCCTGGCTTTATTTATGTTTATTGTTGTCGACTTACTCCTTGGTGGATTGCTCTTTTAAAATATACTCTCTGTGCCGGAGGATAGTGGCTAGAGGGTATTATAAGCTAAAGTTTATATAACTTTATATATGTCTTTCACATAAAAAGTTCTTGGTAAGAACTCTTCAGCAATATTTATTTTTAAATTTGCAAAACTTAAGCCTAGTCAAGTTTATATATCTTTTGCAGGGTATTTCATGTACGTAGCTAATTTCTTATTTATATTTATTTCCCCTCTGCTGCTGACCTTTTGGCATGGGAGCAGCAACAAATTGCCAAGTAATACGAAACTCAGCATTGTGTATAACATTTGAAGTCGCCAGATGGAAATGCCGTCATCGTCATCATCGTCAGCAGCAACAACAACAACAACAACAGCGCATAAAATCGCATTGGCTTTGTCGTGTTTGGTTTAAGTTTAAGATTTGGCTTTTTTTAAATTCCCGCCGCCAATATGATTTATGTAAATGCTAATGCCAAAATGTCAAGTGTGCTTGGCGGAATATAGCCAGAGTGGGAAATTTCATTTCATTTCATTTGTCTGATGGCTCCATCGATGATGATGATGATGATGATGATGATGATGCTGCTGATGCTCTATTGTCTGCTTAAGACAATTAGCCAATTGGTATTTTTTAGGCATAAAACAAGGGCTAACCACTAGAAGCAACGATCTGCTGAATATTGGTTTAATAATGGTGTAGTAGAGGGCTGAGTTTAAAATAATCAGATATACATATTAATATTATGGGAATTTATTGATTTGACCTATTGAAATAGCCTCACTGTGGGTTATTCGTCTTAGGTTTGAGTTATCTTAGCAATTAGTTGAATATGAATTTTATATCTGGAACAGTTTTTTGATAAAAAAAAAGAGGTTAAATATATTTAAATGATACAAGCTTACTTTTAAGTAAATAAAAT